>VFXL01000542.1:0-80001 GCA_009761765.1 Phenacoccus solenopsis | reverse complement strand
AACTAATAAGTTATATATTTCAAATTCATGATTTTACACTACAAAATTATTTGAAAAAAAAAAAAAATTTGATCCGTGATCCGTGATTCGAATCACATTTTTAAATATGGTCCGTGATCCGTGATTCGGATCCCAAACTAATTTTGATTCGTGATCCGTGATTCGGATCGTTTTTTTTTTTGATTCTGTCCGACCCTGCGAGCGAAACACATCGCATATATGGCTGGATAGTTGTTGCGGGCGTCTACTTACGTATTTTACGCTAGAGTAGAAGCAATCAGGGTGGAGCGAGGAAAATCTTCATTTTTGATCGAATCTTACCCCCTTATAATAAGAATTTCATTCAAGCCAATCTTGACGAAAAAAGTTCATATTTTCTTTATACAGATTTTGCGTTTTCTTCATTTTCATACTAACGTAGACGCGTACACCGTATGTACGAGTATAAGACCGCATTACATTATTGTATTCTTGAAAAAAAAAAGAAAAAAAAGAAAAAGAAAAAGAAATAATAATGATACAAAAATAAAAATTATCGCAATTATTATGTATTATTCGAAAAGACAAATTTTCATCGGCAACTATCCACTCAGGTGGTTGGAGTGAAATCAGTTCTCAAGATCGAAATGGCATATATTTTTTTTTTTTGGAGGGGGGGGGGCAAGTATAAATAGCGGATTTTTTTACTTTAGTTGGATAAATTACATTAATTTGGCATTTCGCAAACAAGAAAGTAAAAACAATCTAACAATGAACAAGTACCAGATATCACAAAAGACCACAAAGGTGCAACATGCCATACTAAAAAAAAAAAAAATTGGCTTTTAGGAAAGAATTTCTGTCTATTCTACACATTCTACGTACAAATGTAAAATAAATATTCTACGCGTAGACTGGCATCTTTGAAAATGGCACCAATTTGGAAGCCTTAAGTTCTCTTTCAAGGGGCTGTTGTACACTTCTAGCTGCAAATTCTGTTTTCACCAATGGGATTTCATCAAAATCGCAGGATTTTTTTTTTCATTTCTCCTTAACGAACATCGGAACATGACTCATGAGCGAGTAAATGCAAACATGCTGAATGATAAATTTTCATTTATTTTTTTCTGCTGTTGCCAAATATTACGTAGATAAATACAAATATCACCATTCAACATGACTCGAACATCTCCAGTGATAGCACGCAACCTCGTGATGCGCATCCTTTTGCAACGACAAATATACCTAAAAACTTGTCCACGGAAGAGAAGCAGTACCTCATAGCGGTGGGAAAAGGAAACTTGGCATATGTAGAAAGGTAACTAGCTACCTACGTAATACACCTACCTACCCGTACCTGTACCATAGGTGGAGTCAGGAGTGGTATATTAAAAAGCGCGAGTAGAAGCAACTTGGATAAGACGATTCAACTTTTGACTCCGCTTATAGTCGTGTGCAATTTATAGTTATTGATGAATTATTATCAAGTAGGTATAATAATACTATGATATTTCTGCTAGAACAAAGCTCAGAAAGATAGGCAACACGTTATCCTATATGTACACATACTATACCCGTATGCTGTTTCTATTCGCACACAGCAAACAAAGTATAGGAAAAACACCATTTTCATGCGTACCTGTGTCTTACGAACATTTTATACGTATAGATATACGTACGTATTTTCAAGTTGGCAGCGAATTCGTGTCGAATAGATGTTAAAAATTTTAATATCTATATATGTATTTAACCATTAATTTCGGCTGAATTTACTTACGTTGGAAGTACGTAATACATGTACCTATGAGCTCAAAACGATATGTTTTCTGTACACAAAGTGGGTAATGCTCGGCAGGCGAAACTGGGAGAATCAAACAAGAATAGTGTTTTTGATCGATATTTGGTATCTTTGTTTTCAAATACGAGTAGAACAAACATATCTCATACCAAAGCTAACCTATTACCCTATCTAGCTATGCAGCAAGCGGCCCTCACTCCGAGATTAATTAATCGATCGTTTCAGTAGCCCGCGTACCTGTACCCTGTAGTGCCAAATTCACTCGTCAATATTCTTCGAACGACAAGTAGATAGTAATAATTCTTCACCTTTTTTTTTTTTTTTAGTTACGTATTTAATAATAGGTACCTACAGCTGAGGTACTGTCATGAGCTAATGGTTGATGATAAATACCGCGCGATGACAGACCATCAACAGACAAGATACACGTGTACACGGTGGCCAGAGCATAGACTTTATTGATTTAAGACATTTAGAGTAATCTACTGTATAATTGAGGAGGGTAAAACTTTGTCCGGGGTAAAGTCGAGATACACGCAACGATGAAAGTTGCGAGTGGTTTCATGTGATAGGGCTGAACGAGGAGATCATTCGTACAGGGACGTACCGAAAGGGGGGGAGGGGGGAGCTTCCCCCCCTTGGCTTTTGGAAAGTTGGTAAATTTGGAGTTTTAGCGTAAAGTTGGTAAATTTGACCACTTGCGCAGTACTATTACAGCTATTTTTACATTTTTTGAAGACTAACAAGAAGATGACTGTAACATCTTTATTTAACATCTTATTTTCGCAGAGCAAAAAAAAAAAAAAAAAGGTCAACAGTTGGTAAAATTTCATGGTATAAGTTGGCAATTTTTGTTTTTCTCCCCCACCCCCTGAAGAATGTCCTCGGTACGCCCCTGCATTCGTAACGCCTCAGGCAACTCACGAAAAGCTCCATGAAGCTCGAAAAAAAAACTTTAAAGAAATGTCCAGTAAATGGGCCGAAGAAGTTGTACACTCATATCTATGACGCTCGATCAAACATCATTCCACAACCCCGAAGAGTAGTTAATAAATTATCCACAAGGATCTCCCTATGATGTGCGTAATTTTTAAATTTTGGACTTGGAACGTGAGATTGTGGGACCTCACGTTTCAATATTATGGAGTAAAATTTTATATATGTAATAGGAATGTGAGTTTGTGTGAGCTCACGGAAAAATTGAACCGTGAATTGGCGTGACGGGGCATGAGTCAAGGTCTTTTAGTTCGCAGCTTTTTGGTGTTGTACAAACGTGAGTTTGCGTGACCTCACATTTCATTGAACTGTGAGTTAGTTTGATGAGGCATGAGTCCAGGTCTTTTAGTTTGCACGGAACGTGAGTTTTTGTAACCTCACGTTTCATTGAACTGTGAGTTGGCGTGACGGAGCATGAGGGGAGGTATTTTAGTTCCCACGTGATAAATGGAGCAAAATTTTATAAATGTAGCAGGAGGTGAGAGGATGTCCTCAAGTTTCATTCAACCAGCTCATATTCTAATATGGAGTGCACTTTACTTGAACCAGCTGGAGTTGTAATGAAGTAGTGGTGTGGTCATTTGTAATATGAAGTAAAAAGCATAAGGATCCCTCCTCATGGTACCTCACGTTTAATGGTTAGCGAACGAAATAAAACCTCAACTTATGTATTCGAATGGCATCTTACGCCGAATGGTTGACTAACGAAATTATTATTTTAGACATTTTGTCACTGTCTATGTTTTGAAATAACTAAACGAATTCCTATGTAGATGTATCAATGTTTTTTATTTTGTTTTTTGAAGTAATTTTTATTTGTGGCTAACAAAGATTAAAGAGAAAAAAAATTAATTTTAATGTCGTGAATATAATTAGAATGGGTAAAATTTTTTTAAATGAATAATAACATTACTTATGTATGTATATGAAATTTTGTATATTGATTTAACTTTTCAATTGCTCCTTTCATTAAAGAAGTAGTAAGCAAAAAGTTATTTTTTGAACGGGATCACAAGTTGTGAAAAAAAAAAAATAAAAATAACATTGACAAAAATTTAGTTTTCAATTTTTAAAAATTTTGATTTAAAAAATGATAGAATCTACCATCGTGGTTTCAAAATTTTGTTCTTTGAATAATTCGCAAAACAAAGCAAAGAAGAACTATTACCATCGAAGAAGTTGACAATAAAGATAAAAAATCCCTTTCAATGTTTAAAGAAGCACATGCTTAAACACCCCGTCCGAAGGACGGGTATGGATTACTAGTGCTAATATATGTACACGTTGGTATTTCGAGTCCGATCACAATTTTGCCCACATTTTACCATTCTCAAGCGGGGATTAGATAATCGATTAGGCCAATACTCGGCAGGGAACAAGCCAGGCGATAAGCCCCTAGATATAGCGCTCTCCGTTTAATCACGCACCTTGGAACTACATAATATATATTCATTGTAACAGGTACGAACCACAAAATCGTAGAAATTTTTCGACTATACTCAGACTCACCAGTAGTATAGTGCTCCGGTGACAAATACCATTTAAACCTGAATCTCGGAGTTTTGTTTAACCTGTTTCGCCGTTACTCGTGCGGTAATGAGAGATACGATGTTGAGCTTCGAAGGCGGCCATAAAAGTTGTTCGCTTAACGAAGTAACGTGCGTAATAGAACCGGTATACTAACCACATTTCATTATCATTGAAAAAAAGAAGTTATTTTCGGCAAAACGTTCGAGTGAAATTTGAGGGAAACGTACAAAATTCACATCGTACATATACGTATGTTGCATAATACACAATTTTACACATATACATCATGTATGCGATATGCAATCTACGTACGATACGTTTGCATAATATCCTATACGCTACGCAGTACGTACAATATTAAGTGCCCATCTAATGTAAGAACATCGTGCGCATAATTATGTATATTATCTTGCTCGTATGACTTGCATAGCGCATAAATGCAGTATACGCTACACTCTGCTGATGATGGGAGTTGTTCGTAGCGTGTAGGTCTAGGTAGTAGATAGTAGGTACCTAGTATACATTACTTTATAGGTAATTCTTGTTTTGCTCTGCTTGTTGTACGTATAATGCACAGAATACTTCGAGACAGTTACGAATGCAAATCTGGCCCATCAATCGATGTAAATTGCGTCGATTCCTTGGGTAGAAGCGCAATTAATTTAGCAATCGAAAATGAAAACTTGGAAATGGTGGAATTGCTGATAGTTATGGGTGTAGAACCAAAAGATGCATTACTCCATGCCATCAATGCTGAATTCGTCGAAGCCGTCGAGTTATTGTTGGAATATGAAGAACTCATATATGTTGAAGGTGACAAATATGTGCGTATAGTACATCAACATCTACATAATTACACGTATAATTGTATACTTACGTTTAAAATGATCGATCCATTTTACATTCGCGACAATTATTATTTGTAAAATCCTAAATGATTGCCCAATGCCCATCTATCCCTTACTCGTATGTATGGCTTGAAAATTTGGACACCCGATTGTCGACGCCTTACCACAGAATATACCGTCTATCTGTCTTATTACGAATATATTTATGTACTATTCATCATGCTGTGGTACCGCATTTTTCGTACAACAACTGTGGTACTACTGAGACTCGCATCTTACAGCGAATAATACTACACATATATTTCACAACCAAGGAAGTGAATACGATTCTTGACGACTGTGAGGTTTATCGCCCGAGTGTGGCTCAAAAATCAGTTTTCCTCCGCAGTAGTGAAAAAAAATTTTCCTAAATGCGCGACGAAAGAGCTCGTTTGAGTACCCGAGCCACGAACGAGAAGGATGTATTTTACTCGCCCGTCTAAAAATTCTCTTGTTTCTTAGTGCGAGTAGTACAGTTCCCTGCATTCTACATATACCGGGTAATTGTGGTAGTTATTTCAGCTAAATGAGTCCGGATTTATGTTATTAATCTTGAACACGTACAGCGTAAGGGGAATTCTTGGGACCTTTCTTTTTCTCCCCTTCTCTCCCGTTGCCATTTGTAAAAATTTCATAATTTGTCTATATAATTTTTTCATTTGAATATCTTTTTAGAGCTGGGAAAAAGTTGACTGGAACGCGGCGGTATTCACACCAGACATAACTCCTCTGATACTTGCTGCGCATAAAAATAATTTTGAAATATTGAAACTTCTACTAGAAAGAGGAGCTACTATACCGAAGCCGCATCATATCGGGTAGGTAGTTCTGTTACAAATATGCACTACGCATTCTACCTACTTAAGTTGTGATTATTTAGATGAAGTACGTAAATCTACATACAACATACTTCAGCTGGTGGGTACTAAGGTAGTATAATAAGTACATAATTATACGTATGCATCGACTCGACTAATAACTTGGTTGTACGTTGAGCGTATTCTGCGCGGGGGCGAAATTACAAGGCGGAGGAGGGCAAAGAGGCCATGGCTATCTTAACAGAAAGTCTGCTCCCACCCCCGAAAAAGTGTAATTAGGGTAGGCCTATTTAAATTTAAGCACCAAACATCGTTAATTCTTTTCTGATAAAGAAAAAATGTTTTTTTTTTTTTTTTTTTTTTTGTTTTAGTGTCATAAAGTTTTTTCACAACGTACGCATGTAAACACTATCATTATATTCATCTAATTGAATGTAAAAAGCATAACTTTATGAACGACCAACTTTATGCACTAGTGTAAAAAAGTAAATATGCTTACTGTAGTAATATTAGATTTCAACCAATCAGACGTCGTAAATCATTCATTGTTAATAAAACTCACCGATAGAGATCATGACAGAACGCATGTACGCCTATTGTACATATGTAATGATAATACGTTTTCGATCATCAAATTTCTGGTTTCATCGTTTCATTCGTTTGTGTATGCTAGTGAAGATTTCTAAGCAATACCAACTGAATTTCCCGACTTCGCGTATAGGAAATCTCTTACAGTTCACTATCAAAAGATTCAAAACTCTTGCGTATTCCACGTATCATTTATTAAATTTTCAGTAATGGAAAATTGAAAACATTGCGAAAAATAGCTTATATGACTCGTCAATAAAGCGAGATTATTGGACTTGTTGTATAATCTACTATTAATGTTTCAATTTTAAAATCTCTTAAATGAAATAGGTAAGCATGTATTGTATAGTATTACTTTATCCCATTTCATAGGCCCACCTATATGGCGCTTCCTAAAAGAAATCTAGTCACGCTACTGATTCAGTCGTAATAATACGAGCATTACTGCAAAAAAGTTATACCTAGCTTCAGGGCCAAAGAGAGGGGGGGACAAAGGGGACATTTTGTTCCGGGCCCGGAATTTTACATGGGGCCCGAATTGATTTTGTTATTATTTATGTTTTAGATGTGAAGTGAGGCTGCAATTTTTCAAAACTCGATCGCTGTATTATATCTTAAAAACATTCATATAAGATAAATGCTTTCCTCAAAAAAATGGAGTGTTCATTATTGTTTATAAAAGTTGAAAGTACTCAAAAACTCCGATAAATTACTTTTTAAAAATCATAAAAAATTTCCCGGGGACCAGTACACCCTTAATAACATAGAGGCCCTATCTTCTTGTGTTTGCCCCGGGCCCACTTTTCCTCTCTGCGGCCCTGCCTAGCTTATGTATTTATGCGGTATATTTTTGCTCGAAGCGCAAGCGCAATTAAAATTTCCACATACCTACCTTACGCTACGCTGTACGATGTATGTGATACGTGTACCTACTAGCTACCGTATGTAGGTCTAGGTACTTGGTTATGTTTAACATCTGTGTATAAAAATACTATGGACGTGTACTATGCAGGTGGTAATACATTTGGATTTAAGTAGATACCTAATTACCTATACTTATTGAGTACCTATCTATAACCTTAAATTATATCGTTGCGAAGATGTGGTTGTTCTGTTTGCGCGCAAGAATCAAGAAGCGATTCGTTGAGACATTCTATGTCAAGGGTAAATGAATATCGTGCTTTAGCGAGTCCTTCATTGATTTCATTAACCAGCAACGATCCCATTTTGACAGCTTTCAAATTGTCTTGGGAATTACGAAAATTAGCAAAAGAAGAAAAAGAATGTCAGAAAGAATACACGGTATGCAATGTACAGATACAGGTGCTGGGTATTCATGTGTGTGGTTAAACGATGCCCGACTGAGCCACTACAATACTTTTCAACGGTTTTTGATCTATGTTTCCTCAGGAACTGAGCAAACAGTGTCAACAATTCGCTGTCGATCTGTTGGATCAGACTCGAAGTTCGGAAGAACTAGCAGTAATTTTAAACCATGAAAAAAGTTGCAAATGCTATATTTCTGCCGAAGATTTTGTCAGATTACCTTTACTTCATTTGGCAATTAAATATAAACAAAAAAAGGTGGGTATCTACTCAGTGCGATAGAAAATCTATATTATATTAAAGTATTATATGTGGACGGCATTACGCAACAATGTCCTAGTTCTGCACTTCGGCTCGTTCCAAGAAAAGCATCATGACCTATCTTACTTTGACAATACAGTAAAATACTTCATGCAATATAATTATGTAATCCTGTGATATTTTAGTTCCATTTTTTGCAAGAAAGAATCTTTACAAATGATAAGATTTGCATTTTGTTATTTATTTATCAAGAAAAATGAACATTTTTAATATTCCAATTCCATAACAACAGTTTCCTATTTCGCAACAATGACTTATTTCGCATCAACCAATCAGAAGCCTTGTTTTGAAAGACACAGAAGAATAAGAATTCATGTTTTGCATGTTTACCGTTAGTCCGTTATGTAGTTTTACATTTGTAAAAGCAAATATCTATTTCTATTTAAAAATAATAAACGAAATACCTCTGGATTTGACGGTGCTTAAACCTGTATGTGGTAATGAAAGTAATGAAACGTGTTTTTGTAAATATTATGTACTTATACCTACCACTAATTTTACTTATTTAATGGACGCATCAAATTTTCTTTTCGGTTTTGTAATTTAAATTTACAGAATAAATTTGGGTTTGAACAAGTTTATTGACGTTGGTTTGAACATGGGTCAGCTTATCAGTTTATCACAAATATGATCACAACAAACAAAAATAAACAACAGATGAATTTTCCCAGAAAAAATACAACTAGGTACTTTAGGTCAAAGTTGCAATATTAAAAACTGGTGTTATAAGCATTGTAGTTACTACGTTCGCGTTTTTAAATTAAAAAGAACAGTTTTTCATTATTGAAATTGGTATGTTAATTAGGGTGCTATACAGATTTCAAAAATGTGGAAATCTCATTTTTGATGAAAATTGCACTTAGAACATTGTTGCATAATGCCGTCCAGGACTGTAGGTATCTATACGTACCCAGTGATTTATTTACCTACATTTTATAATCGTAACAATTTTTTCTTTATTTATCGAACAAATGACCTATTCGTGGCTACTTTCGTACATTGCAGTTCATAGCTCACCCGCATGTTCAACAACTTTTGTCAAAAATTTGGTATGATGGTTTGCCTGGATTCAGAAGTAAATCGCTCATACGCAAGTGTTACGACGTAGCAACAGTTGCAGTATTATTTCCAGTGTATTGTATCTCGTACATAATGATGCCCGATTCGGAGCTCGGACAAACAGTCAAAAAACCCATCATGAAATTTCTCATACATGTAACATCGTACCTGTTCTATTTAGGTACGTTTCAATTTGTATTTATCAGAGGAAAGTGCTTATAATAAATTATGAAGCTCAGTACGCTTTAGGCCATTGCTGAGATCTACCTAAGATAAGTATCAGTTTACCTAAGTTCTTGAAATTGGGCTTGTTTGGATGTTCATCTTGATAACTCCACTAAATATTCCAGATTTACTGAACTTGGAATAACTTATTAACTTACTACCGAATACTTATTATGAGTATTACTGGACCTAATAAACAAATATACACGTACTTCTTTGCAAATGGTACCTTGTGAGGTACTTGTCTTATTCAGCAGACCAACTGGAGACTTTTTTCCAAAAACCTTAATGTATCCGTATAGAGTTCGTTGTAGCGAGTAGCTGGGGCCAGTGTTGTAGGAACGAACATAGGTCTGTTCTTGTTCCTGTTCTCGTTCCTGGAAAGACCCAGTCATTTGATCCTGTTCCTGACTCGTTCTTATTCTCAATGTTTCAACTATTCTCGTTCCGTTCTTCGTTCTTTTAATTCTTTACAATGTTGTTCTCGTTCTGTTCTTTGTTCTTTCAATCCTTTATGGTCTCGTTCTTGTTCGTTCTTCGTTCTGTTCTCGTTCTTCAATTTTTTCTTTTGTTCTTTCTTTCTTTCTTTCTTTCTTTCTTTTTTTTCTTTCTTTTTTTTGATAACATGTTTACAGTTAATGTTGTTGTTGTAATTGAAAATCAATTAATTGAAGCTAATAATTAAAAAAAAAATTACTTATATGGGTATATGTAGCACTTGCCTGAAGTATAAATTTCTTATTTTCTCTTTCCCTTCATGATATCTATTAATTTTATAATAAATCATGAACTTTCAAAAGAACGAAGAAGAACAAAAAATTACATCGTTCTTGTTCTTGTTTTTGTACCTCAACATTGTTCATTAGTTGGTTCTCGTTTTGTTCTTTGATCTTTCAGTTTGAAAATATTCTGTTCTCATTCTGTTCTTTGTTCTTCAGGTATATCACTTTTATGTTCTCGTTCTTGGTCCTGTTCCTCAGGAACAATAAAAATTCTCCGTTCTTGTTGTTCTTCGTTCTCGTTCTTTGGTTTGTTCCTACAACACTGGCTGGGGCCACTGCCCTCGCACACCCAATTGAGCTGTGTGTTCAAGATATCGCCCTTGGTCACAAGCTTTGCTCCCTCATATTGTTTAATTCACATGTTGCTCACTCGCTTCGCTTGCTCTTTTTGTTACAACATATTGCATAGATGAAATTAAAAGACTATTAAACAGCATGAAAAATTACAAGTGGGAGAAAGAAATTAATATTTAATATCTTGTGCTGGTTTCTCATAGTTGTATATCCATACAGAATTTTGGTATGATCGCAATTTAAGTAAACTCAATAGTAAAGAATTTATGAAGGTAAACACATGTCACTGTCAAATAAAGTCTTACAGCAAAATGAGATGGACGTTGCCAAAGTGCATACAAGTTGCTAACTAACTCGATAAGACTATGATTCGCCATTCATACAAAAATCTAAGTCCCCGCAATGTATGTAAGAAGGGTTTTTTTCACGTATCACTTCGAGGGGTAAAAAGAGATACGCAAATGTATGTTTTGGGAACTCACTTCAACTTCGAATCTTTTAAGCCGGGTCCACATTTAAACATTGTAGCGTAACAGAACATCGTCGCGAATGCCGTCGCGTCGCGTACAAGTGTGGACGATAAAGCGTAACATCGCATCGCCTCGAACATTTTCGCGATCCAGCGAGTGTCGGTATTTTTAATTGCCGTCACATCAGAGAAGACGTGTTCGCAGCTAGGTTACGTACTACTATCACAAGTGCGGACGTTAGGTATATGAATATTGACAATAGAACGGAGAAATGTTCGCCACGACGCGACGCAACGTTACGTTATGCTAGAAGCTGTATTAAGATGTATAGTATATGCAAAAACAAAAAAGAGATTAATTTATGATCATCAAACTGAATTTACTGTTTTGCAGGTATATTAATACTAGTTTCACAACGTGCGGAAGTGTTAATAGTAGAAATAATTGGCACCGAACGAATGAAGGATAATCTCATCAAATCTTTGCAAAAGCAGCGTGGAAACGCGCCAACTTTTCTAGAATGGAACGTTCTAATTTACGTTCTCGGTACGCATAGGTTGAAAATTATTCTTCAACATTTTTGTAAGATATTTCTTTACATTTTTGTATACCTACGCTATCAGGTAATCAGGTACCTACAACTTTATGGCACATAAAAACAGTGTTTTAAGATATTAACTATGGCTAAATGCTGGCGACGACGTATTTTCAGGATATATGAAACAGCAAATTTTAGAACTGAAACGAATAGGCGTAGAAAAATATATGCGCAACAGTTTGTGGAATACTCTTGAAGTGGTGAAAAATATGATTTACGCATTAGTAATCGCATTACGAATATACGCGTACGTGCGCGAACAAGATGAGATACGTCAAAATCCTGCCACGGCATTTATTCCGCGTGAAAAATGGAATACGTTCGATCCTCAACTCATCGCAGAAGGATTTTTCGCCACTGCCAACATACTCAGGTAACTTGTATGTAAGCGTATCTACGTATGTACTTGTACGTCTATATACGAGCGAGTTGGTAAGACGTACGGTGAGGGCTATGCGCGTAGGTAGTATATGTACCGTCTATATTATTGCATCTACGTATCATTTTAAGTACTTGATGATAATCGTTATTATCGATCGACTGAGTGGATGATGAATTTAAAAAATACCTCTATTAATACCTGAATTACCTAACCTATCTTATATACTTATGTAACCGCTGAGGGAGAACGTTCGGCTTTTCATTTCTATTACAATATTATAATTTTATTGTACCTAAATGATTTTTTTTTTTTCGCATTTTCCGTATTCGGTAATTTCACATTGTAGGCATTAGTGAATAACATATCAATGCAAGTACAAGACAGTGCTCAGTATTCAATTCTCACGTCGCGTCGCGTCGGTACGTTACTTATGCGTAGTTATGCAAAAAACAGATTTTGTTTTCAGATATTCACGAATTGGTATAGCTCACATATGTAGATGTGCAGAATTAAGCCCTTAATAACGTAATAAGTATTCAAAATTGAAAGAAAAAAAAGAAAAGGAGAGCTGTTTTTAGTTTTTTTTTTTTTTTGTTTTTTTTTTTGTTTCTGGTTCTTATAAAAATTTGTTTCGTTTTATATTTCGGTTCTCGAATTGGTTTAGAGCCAAGGGGCAGTTCTTCTTTCACTGTTGAAGTGCATCGTGAGCTCATTTAGCTGTAGCTTTTCTAGGCAGTTAGTTGTTAGTTTTGTCAGGAATTGAGTAGGTGTATATTCAGTTTTATACAAACGTTGGGAAGCCGTGGATATGGTGCTATCTTGGGTACACCCACCTGCGCCACACAAGGATGGTTGTAAATCTGAAGTGTATATCATAAAAACCGTTGCATATCATTTATATACATGAATTTTGAATTTTTCTAATCCCTCTACGGATTCCTTAATATGCTATGTTCGAGTGGTTTCCAAAAAGCTCACTCGGGCATCTCTAGCTCTTTAAATAAGGCCGGGTCTCGGAACGTATGTTTGATATCTAGGATCCAGAGCCTGACAAGGATAGTGGCATACATATGTAGGGTAAGGTTGCCTAAATCGTACCACTTTTTGGTTTTTCCCTCCTGGACAGGGCTGGAATTATTGTTTTAAAACCGCTCATGAACTAAATTGTAGCTTGGACTTTTGCGCATCTTTGAGCGCTAAAACAAAATTTCTGACTTGAATAATAAAGGCGCAATTTTCGTTCGCGCAAAGGCCTTCAAATGGTACAATTTGGGCAACCAGTTGCCTCAATCGTACCACCTGTAAAAAAGTGCTAGAAATGTGTATCTCCACCGCTTTGATAAATTTAGTACCCCTCAAAAAAAAAAAAAAAACAACAATCTACACGAAGATTTCATCAGTCCGCCACCTTCTTTATCCATCAAATTCAATTTTTTAAGCAGAAATGTGAAAAAAATAATGATTAAAAAAACAAAATATATTTATTGAGTACGAAAATCATTCATAAAAACGAATTCCAGGTATTTTCGCTCTGTACAAAAATCACATTCGTCCATTTGCTGTATTTCCTCTTGGTTTTCTTATCCGACATGACTTGATGATGAACGTAAACTGTACATGCGTAAACAAAATAAAAAGGTACGATTTAGGAAACTAGTAGATTTTGGAATTAAATTGCTCTCACTCAACTCACAATTGAGAAGAAAAATTTGTTTTTATACAAAAAGATAAGTAAAAGTACACACTTTCAAGAGAAATAAAATATATTACTTAGTACTTACCTTCACGAATTCAGATTCTTGAAATATGATTACGAATGATGTTGAAAAAATTGCGCCTATACGGATTTCTTATCAATTGTTATAAAATGTACACAAACAATTCCATCGACCAAGTTTTTAGCTTAGAAGTGTTGAAATGATTTGCTAGTAACATGTTTTCTAGGTAAAGTGCGCTTGTTCATTTTAGTTCCAGAGATAGAAGGGGTGGTACGATTTAGGAGGCAGTACGATTTTTTCAACTTTCCCCTATTGTATATATATATATATATTTTTTTTTTTGCTGTCTAATTGTAATCTCAAACATACGTATCTACTTAAAACCTTTTTTTTTTTTTTTTTTTTTTTTTTTTTTTTTTTTTTTTGATAAATAAAATAATTTATTGATGTTTGATGTGCGTGAATCGACGAAATACCTCAATTCGGCGCCGTATGTCCATCAAGAAGATAAGGGCATAGCGTAATGGAAAGTGGTCGAAGGTGTATAGCGATAGGAATCGAAACCCACCAGCGCAGAATGTGGTGGTTGAAAAAGTAAGAGGTGATGGACTGATAGTCGAGTTTCGCATGTGGTTGCCCACTGTAAGGGAATTCTCAACCGAGATGCAGACTTAGACTAGTCGCAAAATGAACCCCTGATGCATATCCCTGCGTATGTAGTGAAGCGTACTTATATTATGCGGCGTGCATCAGCTATGTTGGAACTCGATGATGCAGGCAGGAAAAATATCTATGATACAATGCTAATCCATTTATTCATCATTGTAGCGCTCTCAAATTGATCCACATGTTTTCGGTGAATTCGCATCTAGGACCATTACAGATTTCACTTGGGAGAATTTTCATCGATATAGTCAAGTTTTTCTCTATTTACGCGTTGGTGTTATTCTCGTTTGCATGCGGTAAGTACATAGATATTAAACTACTACGCACCTAGAATCTTACTACTTAGCCGTTTGTACAGGACGTACGTAGACGTACATGCCATGTCGTGGTTTTTTTCATCGATTTTTGATTTTCGACTCGTACACCACTAAAATTGTTTGAAATTAAGAACAAAATTTAGATTGCCAAAATTCACGCTCGGCTGAAACACGCCTATATATATATATTGAGTTACGTATAAAAGTTGGATCCCTCGAAGAACAGTGAAAGTTGGATCCACCTTAAAAAATGGTTGTAAGAGCTATTTGCCTCCAGCAAACAATTAAATGTTATTTTTCCGTTTTATGAGTGAAAAAAACACATTAAATCGATAATTAGAATAGAAGTTATGATAAAAAATTTAATTGGAAGTATATGTGAGAGTTGACTCCATGCTTCAAAAAGGCAGTTATAAGTTGGCTCCATGAGAAAGTGGATACCATATATGGAGCTGCATATTTAAATATACATTTACAGAGAAAGTTGGCTCCTCCTGCCAGGTATGCCACTGGATAGAGGGCGCCTGGGCGAAACTAATGCATGATTTGTGAAAGTCAGCTCCATATACGGTATTCACTTTCACATGGAGCCAACTTATAACTGCTTTTTTACATAGCGGGAGCTGACTTTCATATGTAACCATAATTATATATATATGAATATACGTATTCAATATCTTGTGGTGTCCTTGTATATTTTGAACTATGAGGCGCCCAGCCATATGCCGGGCACCACAAAGAAAGTGTCTTTTGAGGATTCCATATCGGGCACCACAAGGTATACATACCATAAACTCTAGTATTTATAAGGGGTTTAATTTTTAATGTATAAATATAGTCATTGTGGTGCCCACCTCTAAAACTTCACCTGTGGACCCAGGGGCGTGAGACGATCATTTTCTGATAGTTTTTAGCTTAGAAACCTTGTGGCGCTCGATTTGGGCACCAGAACGTTAAAAACGGGCACCACAATGACTTCGTATGCTTAAAACGGGCACCACTATGACTAAAATTATATCTATATATATCGAGTTACGTATAAAAGTTGGATCCGTTGAAAAACAGTGAAAGTTGGATCCACCTTAAAAAATGGTTGTAAAAGGTATTAGCCTCCAGGAAACAGTTGATTGTTATTTGTCTATCTTATAAATGGAAGAAATATACTAAATCGATCATTAGAACGAAAGTTATGAGGGAAAATTCAATTAGAAGTATATATGAGAGTCGACTCCATCCTTCAAAAAGACAGTTATAAGTTGGCTCCATGAGAAAGTGGATACCGTATATGGAGTTGTATATTTAAATATACATTTATAGAGAAAGTTGGCTCCTCTTGGCGAGTACGCCAAGGGATAGAGCACGCCTTGACGAAACTAATGTATGATTTGTGAAAGTCAGCTCCATATACAGTACCTATCCACTTTCACATGGAGCCAACTTATAACTGCATTTTTACATAGCGGGAGCTGACTTTTATATGTAACAATAATTATATATATATATATACGCGTATTATCTACATAGATGAAAATGAAAAGTTGGAAAACAACATTTTATTTTCAGATATTGTACAAGAAAACAAACTTATACATAGACATACGTATATTGACATTCATTATGTGACCCTACCCATACACCTACATACGTACTTACGTATACATTTATTTAATTAATTGAGGAGATAATTAATGGTAACTAGGTTTGAATCAGTTATTGTGGTATTATGCGGCTCTTGAACGAAAGAAATGTTACATTTTACCGGACGACGCTCCAGATTGGGAAAATGCTGGCGAATCATGTTCAAAATGGAGAAGTTTTGGAAAGTTGGTGTTTTGACCTAAATTCTTTTGTATATATCTTTTTATAAAAATGAGCATAGAATGGACTAGGTATTCGTTTATTGCATGGTATTTGCATACGTAAGCATTTCTGTTTATAGCCTATCCGTGGAAGACACCGCAATACCTAATTTGATAAATTTAATACGAGTCCCTAACTCGCTATACATATAATATAGATATATTTGGCTTCCTGAAGAACGGTGGTGTGGTGGAATACTTCAGATACCAGTAATTTTTTCATTTGAATTTTTTTTGGGGGGGCAGCTTCACACAATAACATGAAGGTCTGTGATAGGAATTTAAAATATTTATTGTTTTTTACGCTTTTCATTGTATCAAGAGTGAAACAAATTCAAGAATCAACAACTTCTTCAACATTATGTTTTGCTCATTAATCGCGGATATATTTTGTTTCTGAATATTTTCTCGGCACTTACTTAAATATTATGACACATACATAATATATTGCGCCTTCAATTGAAAAAATTACTGGTATCTGAAGTATTCCACCACACCACCGTTCTTCAGGAAGCCACTACTCTCCCACTATTCATCATAGAAATATGTTCTATAGATCATTTCATAGAGAATTTAATGTAGAGTAAAATATTACTGAGCTATTTTTGCGATTAAACCAAAAGGTAAGAAATTATAAGCGATAAACTGATTTTAGGGGGCTAAAATCCACCATATCAAGGGTTGCACACACCAGATTCGCATGAACTTTTAGTACTTTGTTAAGTATGCTATACCAGACGTATATACCAAATTTGAGCTTGATAACCAACTTAGCAAGCAAAACCCTACCTGTACTATTATTAGTATTCTAATTAATGTGTCCCAAAATTGTATTTTCGCCCTAAATTTTCTCAGATAAGGTCAAAAATGGTTTTCCTTATGATTTTTTAATTCTACGCGAAATTTTAACTCACTTTGATAGGTCGCAAGGTTACTTTTTGAAAAAGTTGAAGAAATGCATTTTTAACTGAATTTACATATATATGCGCAACTTCAATATGCAATTACTAGGTATTGTGACCACAAATTTTTAAGAATGAGGGTTCGGTAGATTCGAAATGCGTTCCTTTACCAATGTGTGAGCAATTTTTTCGGTCTCCGGGCATAATTATACTCATAGAGCAATTTAAGTGTGAAAAATGGCGAAAATTGCATAAAAACTGCAATAAAATGCAGTTGTGACCGCAGCCAGTAGATTTGAACTCATATTTATGTTCAGTGGACACCCCCCCTTTCTAACCCCGTTGAGTTTTTTTGGTCTCCTTGCCGGTCAAAAAAAGAGGGTTTTTAGGTCCTAGCCCCCCATTGTGACCGTGACCATCGCTAAAATTATCATATTTCCTAATGCCCAACCTATATCTACCTATCGCCGGCTGAATTTTTTGGTCCTCAAAAAATCCCGCCAAATCCGGTTTCTAAAGCACTTTTTCGAGATGGGCTGTAGACTAATTAGGTAATTAATAAAAAAAAAAAAAAAAAAAAAAAAAAAAAAATTGTTGAAAATGGGTTACCTATTTCTTCGAAAATGCAGTCTGACATCCTAAACTGCTGCTGAGGAGGAACCGAGCTCATTAATATTTTTCGTATTAATGGAACTTCTTTAACATGAATATGAAGTCTGATTTACAAACTGCAGCCCTGTGTGGGATGCTATTGAATTCCAAAGTAGTTTGACGAAACGCCAACCAGCAACGTCCAACAATGGTTTAAATACTTTCGAGTCTATCTGGATTGTTTTTAAAATTGGAATTTCATTGTTTACGTATCTCCTCTACAATAAAGCTTGCGACTAACTGCAACAGTGTAGAATAATGCTAAATAATACAATACGCATATAGGTAGTTGTACGTACCTACGTATTATACTAACATAGATATCGCGTAAATACTATTTATTCGACTAGACTGAATTATTAGTTATTCCTCAATCAACTATTCGCTAACCAATGAAGACGTATATTGCGTATGCTTAATTTTACTAATCTATTTTATGGCGCGGTGTGTCATTTTTCAGTTTATTCGAGAGTTTACAAACGTTATTTTGGACTGGATTCGGTGAAGTGGGCGTAAACAGTTTCGACTTAGCCGGCATAAATTCGTACACACGCTTTTGGGCTTTATTAATGTTTGCAGCGTATTCGGTTCTAAATGTAACCGTTTTGCTCAATCTCTTGATTGCCATGATGTCAAATTCATACTCAGTGATAGCGGTACGGCTTGTTCTTTAATTCTTGTCAGTGCTCGAGCTACGCGCTTTATATCCATATAAGCATTATGTACATAAATGTAGCTTGCTACTACTCGTATTCATAGTCGTATTAGTATTAAATACTTTTTCACTCGCAGTTAGTACCTAGCTTCAGTAGCTACGTGTACTACCCACCTATTACCAATTTGAAACTGAAAAAATATCGATGAAACAACAACATGTACAAATTATACATTTTCTAGATAGGTACCTAAGAGTACGCCCGCTACGTAACTGTGAATTAGGATGCTTTACCATCTATTGGTAATCTATACTAGGGTGGGTCGATTTTCACTTTTTTTGGAAAATTCAGTATGCACCTAGTTCAGTAGTTGCAAAATGATCCCAAAAGAATGTGAAAAAAATTTCAACCCTCTAGGTTAGGTCCAGAGGTCCTCGATGCACAGCCACCTACGCTTGGTGAGTTCTGGTATAAAGCAAAGAGTTGTGGAATTATTTAAAAATTGAATCATCGAATATTGTAAGTATGAATAATTCTTAGGTAGCTTAAAATAGTAAATTGTAATTATACTCATATAATGACTATTTTTGGGACCCCCTAATAATGAAAATGCACCACTACACTTATACTGTTTGAGCATAAAGACTAAAGAATACCTTATGATTGTACTCAGCTATTTACCTCTTACACAATATTTAATTAATTATTGGCAAATAAATGATACTAAATAAAATGGAAAAACAGGTAAAATAGGGTATTTTAGTACACAGCATAGGTATTTTTGGAACCCCTGGATAGAGGAAAAATTGGCATTTTATTGATTTTTCGAAGTTGGGAAGGCAAAATATGATGCTTAAACCCCCAAAAAATTTAAATACGTCCAACATTATTTTTTCAAATTTTTTGAAAAAATTTTGCTTATTTGCAAACTTTGACTCAATTATGGGAGGGGTAAATATTAATCTAGAGGGCTGAAATTTTTTTCACATTCTTTTGGGATTATTTTGCAACTACTGAATTAGGTGCATACTCAATTTTCCAAAAAAAGTGAAAATCGACCCACCCTAATCTATACCCCTACTACTCTGATTGTACTTAAAAGAAACTTATAGCACCCTCGTGCTTACGCGTCACCCATCTTAATTTTCTTTCTTTCTTTCTGTCTTTCTTTTTTTTTCTTTTTTTCTTTTTTTTTTTGTTTTGTTTCTGTCGTGAGAAGTAAATTGTGATATTAACTACCTGCATAACTACTAACTACTTATTTTGAAGTGTACCTAGTAAGCAATAACGTAACAGTGTCTTACCACAATCTAAAAACATCGGTCATGAACTGCGCTTCACCTCTTGTACAATGTAGATCTAGGTATCTGGTATATGTATTGTCTGCTACCAATTACAAACACGTATCCTATGTAGTCATACAACCTACACCGTCTATCTTTTCTTTATTTTTGCGACATTTTTCAAGCATCAAGCGGATGTTGAATGGAAATTCGCGAGAACAAAATTATGGATTAACTTCTTTGAAGAAAAATCAACTTTGCCACCACCGTATAACATAATGCCGACCAAAAAAACAGTAAACTACATTTTTGCCATGATTGGTCTTCGTTGTCATAATGCAGGTGCGAAAGAATACGTTGAAAAATATCAACATTCAGTACGTACACATGATGATAATAATAATAATAATAATAATTTATCGTAATAAACTTATAGAGTAGGTACACCTACACACGGTACATACACAATTACACATAGACACACTCAACACGTAAGTATTATCGCGCTACGAACATATAGTTGGCTGTTGAGCTCGGCGCTTGGGACGATCTGTGGCCTGTGGCCAACGTTCAGGACTCAAAAAGTAGTTTTTTCGTTGGCATTTGAATTTTATTATGCGGCCTCAAAATTGAATCGAAGGATATAAAGAGGTGACGACGAAGCGCTTATAATAATTATGCTACGTGCTGTGTTGGCAACTTTAAGTGATGATCGCATCAGTACAACATGAAAATAGTCATTTATCATCTCTGGTGCACTCAACTAGTGTCTAGTATCTGCCTGAAACTGCTCGAGTGTCATTGTAAACTTTTTTCGTTGTTTGTTTACACTCTGGACTTGGTGTAAATTTCGTATTATGATTGAAATGCCCGAATGAAATTAATAAAATTATTAAGCGAATTCGTTTCAATTGCAATATTATAGCAATTGAACAGATTTACCAAAAATATCTGCACCTACCTAATACTAAGAGAAAGCTCAAGCTTTCGGACTAATTTAACTAGGTAATTTATTGCCGGCGCTTTCAGCGAGTATTAAATAGGCAGACGTTTAAACTAATACGTAAACATAGCTGCGGCTGCGGTGATTCTGAATCGGAACGTTCGTGAAAAAGAATCATGATTCTGTACCAAGGTTTGCTGTCCAATCGACAGCAAGTCGTCGCGTCGCGTCCTATCTCTCACTAGGTATCGTGTTTAATTCTTACGCAGACAGATTCAAGATCGCAAACGGTTGAAGAAAACAAAAATTTTTCTCGCGTAATGGGAGCGTTAGTGTGGCGTTACGTATCCGCTAAACACAGAGAAGAGTCGAATATGAATTTAATTACCGAAGATCACGTTCAAGAAATTAGGAACGATATCTGCACCTTGAAATACGACGTATACCAAATATTGGAGATGTGCGGTTCGAGAAACCACTTGGAAAATAAAAGCAGCGAAAGTACGTTTAATACTACATAGTACATACGATGAACTATCCTATCTCTACCTACTAGCTCGCTATACCAGCTAGGTACCTGCTACCTATCGACATACGTACATAATTATTATTTAAGTAAACCTAACGTGTATATTTTTTTTTTTTGGTATCTGTTTCGTTATCGCAGTGTTAACGCGGTTACCTCCGTTGCCACCGGCTACGAAGAAACTAAGAATGTGGGAAAGACGTTTAATGAAAGATTTTCACGTCGGACTGATCACTAGGGAATACAGCGACCAATACAAATACGATGGTGACACCGTTAGCACAAATGTAGTAACCGTAAACAGATCTTTAGAAGAACTTGATACGAACACCAGGACGGCGAATGCCAGCATCAGCAGCAGACCTTGCGCAGCTGCGAGTAGTACGATGATGGATTGCATGGCTGCATCGGAAGATACCGAAACGAAATTGGTAGAGCAGAGAAAACGTGAAGATCATTATCATCACAGTAAGGGCTCCTTCTTCAACAAAAGCGATACTATTCGTAATGTGACTTCCGCGGCCACCGCGAAATGGAAGCAAACCATCAGCGATGCTTATAAAAGGTACGTTTATTAAGTACATACGTAGGTACGCGTACGTAATTCTGTAAGCACATTCTCACAAATTCACGTATAACGATATAAAGACAAGTAGACCTAAATGTTATAGGTAATTATTATAAAGCATCCGCGTACGTATCGGCAAATATTGCAAATTATACCTAGGCCGACTCGATAGTCGCCATCACATTTTTTTCTCTCATTCATCGAGTAGGCCTACCATGCAGTTAGGTGTTGATTAGTATAATAATCTATGGAGCAGCTGAAGCACTTGTTGACTTCGGTGTTTTATTTTGAAACGCGCGTCAGCTTACTTCTAGGAAGTCGCGCCGAAGACTCCAAATAAGTGCTGTACGTGCATTTGCAATTCGAAATTAAAAAGTATACGCATCTATCTGGTACGTACATACGAGTACAACGCATAGGTATTTACTATGAAATTTCATGCGTATACCCAAATACGAGAGTAAAAAATTGCTCATCAATTGCGTAGGTATTTCACAATTACAAAATGGTGTAGTAAGTATGTTATTAGGTACCTACATACCTATATAATGTCCATTTGTACAATACTTATGTACTTGTATTTCGTATGCTCTTTAGTACGCAAATCGGGAAGTGTAGCAACGCGGAATCTTTAAAGAAGCAAGCAAAATTACAAGCGGCTATAAATCAAGCGAAAACCATAAAAACAAGTGTAGCATCAACATCCAGCGCTGACGCATACATTACATTGTGATCATTCATGATCGCAACTAGATATTATTGTATTATTATTCGTTAAGATGGTCATAAAATGTATTGATAAATTTTCAACTTTTTATTTCTTCATTACTAATTGATTTAAATCAACGTCATAAAGAATATCAGAGTCGCCATAAACAAAACAGAATACCTAGGTATACCTAATTAATCAAAAGTTGAATCAAGTACATAATTTTGATAGGTAAATATGGTTTAAAATGATTGAAAAATGAAAAAGGTAATTAAATTTTTATTTCTCGATGGCGGAAAATAATTCTTGACCGGTTTGTAATAAACAACTTCAAGTATACGGATTTCCACCATCGACTATTGTGACTTGTGAATATTGACCCAATAACGTTGAATTATTAAATCCACAAACATAATTTTGAAGCCTAATCAAGGGATGACAGTAAATCAATGCACAGTATAGTCGACTTATCATTACTGTCGGAGAAGAGAATTTAAACCAAAAATAATAAGTAAAAGAAAAAAGCCAAAAAAACAAAAGCAAAGGAATGAGCGCATGAATGGATTCCTCATTTTTCTGTGAAATTCCCTGAAAAATTGAAAAAAATCCTTTAGCAAAAGCATAAGCGGATTTTGCGAGTACTTATAAGGCATGCCACCGAAGCTTAGTTGAAAAATTATAATTACTCAAATAGTTCAAAGATTCTAAATTATTATCTTTTAAATGATTTTTTTTTCGACTGAATAAAGAGTACTGTTTGCGTGTATTGAAGTTGTTACAAAAGTAGCAGCTGTAGGTGATCAGGTATAATAACTAGCGGTGTGGATAACCAGTAGTAACTGTCATTTTCAAAAACTACCGGTGGTACTACCGGTTAACCATTCAAAAAAAATTTATAAAAGATGCGAGAATTAGTTGTTATATATAAGTACATTTCGATTGATTTTACTTCATGTCTTTAATGATATTTCAAGGTTATAGCATTACTATATCATTAATAATAATAGAAAATATGTACCAAATAATAATATTCATAAAATAATTTTCGTTTCTTTAAACTTATTCTTCAAATCATTCGCATAAAATGCATAAATATGTACAACAGAAATTACCGATTATTCAATATAAAAACCATCAATTCTATATTTCAAGGTACAATTGGATATGAATAAATACTTAAGAACATTTCACCTGTACACAGAAAACGTCACTCTTCAGGGTTTTTTATTTTTTTGGGGGGGATTTTAAAATTAAAATTACTATTTTTGGAGTTTTGCTAAACATCCGATAGGTTGTAAAAATCACCAGTAGTATCGCTAAATACCATCGATTAAAAAAAACTACCGAAATGTCGGTTATTTTTACGAAAACTACCGGTTATTACCCTCCGATTATTCTCCGCCCACACTACTAATAATAACTAGAGCAAAAGCTGGCTAGAATAGTGTTCAGGACACAGGGTGCAGAGTTGCCAACTCGGGGAAAATTTCCCTGAATTCAGGGATTTTTTACTCTGTTGAAAAAAAGGCTGGGATTTTTCGGGGATTTTGATGAATTCGGGGATTTTTTACCATTTTCTGGGATTTTTCGAATAAAATGTCCAAATCTCTTCATTTTCAACTCTACTTAATGTAATTTATAATTAATTTATTATCCATATAATATTAGAATTAAAAGACCACATGCTAAATTCGATTCTTTATGGTAAGGACCGTTTAAAAATGTCTGGATGTTATTGTTATAACTTACCTATTGACAAATTGTTGCTTCAGAAGCATTCGGTGGATATATATTCGTTTAAAAAAAATAATAATGAATAATTTAATACTTAATTATAATGTTTTATTTTGTTGGTATTTGTTTTTAGTGCATGTTTTGCTTATTATATCATCTAGTAATAAAAGACCATTTCCTTATGTTGAATAATTGATTTTATCTATTTACATATTATTGTTCTAGCACCCAAAACTAGCGTTTGAACTGCAGCAAAGCAAAATCCGTAAGAAATGGCATTGAGCTGAGCTTTTCCATGACTACATTGCTCAAGGATAGAAATAATAATCTCTTGATTTTATCTTTAATTTATTTATTATTTTCTTATAATTTATATTAATCCAATATAAAGTATAAAGTAATTCCCCTAATTGCAGTAAGGTGTAATCTAAATTTAATAAAATTTTCTAATTATAATTTCAATTTTAATAAATATATACTTCGCAAACAAAAAAAAAAAAAAAAAAAAAGGAAAAAGGTCCTTCATATTTTAAAAACATGATCTGGGATTTTTTCCCGTACCTGGGATTTTTTTTTATTTGAGTTGGCAACACTGACAGGGTGAGAACACGCATGTTGATATTACCCATATTTCAGATACCCGTATCGGAGCATACTCGTGAATTGGAATTCTAAAATTATTCTAGCTTCTATAAATGAAGCTTAACGAATGATTAGCGATTTATCACCAGTTATACTCATACTTTATAATAATTGTGTTCGTCTACCAATAATGTAAGCGTGTTTATTTGTAATACGTATGTGCACGTACGTTTAGATAGAGCGTACATAATGATAATTTTTTTCTCATTTTATGTTTGAAAAAAAAAAAAAAAAAAAAAAAAAAAAGCTAGTAAACAAATCGCAGATAAGATATCACGAGGAATTAAAAAAATAAAAGTTTTCCTTCTCCTTTTCTCTTTGCAGATAAATTAGACAGCAAGCAGTAGCGTGTGCAGCGATAAGGAGATTGAGAAAGAAATAATTAAAAAACCTATTCAACACTTTCATTACGATCTAATCGCTACAGCTCCTGCATGTAGCATTCTCACAAGCCTGAATACCGGGTACCTGACTACGTACAGTACAAAAAGCTGACACAGATGTAGGAGTTACTAACCGCGCGTACGATTCTGGTAGATTGTCTTACAAGTCGTGGCATCATGCGTTATGGGTTCAAATTTAACCATTTTAATTGAGAAGCCAGAATAAGCTGCCGCTGTAACAAGCCGTATCTGTGCAAGTAATGCATTTTTGAAGTTGTACTAGCATCTCTATAGGCATAATAATATACCTAAGCACTATATAAATAGCCGAATAGGCATATACGTACACGTATACGTATACTTACTACATATCTACTCATCGCAATAATTACAGATTAACCGCTATGGAGTAAAATGCCAGCCCCAAAGTTAAGGGTCCATTCTACATACACTATTGCATACTGGTTTGCCTACCAAACAACCATTCTCGTAAAACTTTGATTCTGAAATACTACTTAACTATTTCACTTGCTATTCGAAATAATGCATTTATATTGCGAATTCGAGAAACTTCACGGAAGGTTTTGCCGATTAATTGATTATTTTGTCGAGGAAAACGCGAAAAAAAATTGGCTTATGAGAAGGCTAAGTAAGTACATTTCATAGTTCATAACTTTTTTATATGTAAATTAGAATTCGAATTTTTCGTCCTGAACAGTTTGAAAAGAAGTGTCGTCTTACCTTCTTTATTTTCAAATTTCAAAAGTTTTCACGAGAAATTCACGCAGAATTTCAGTCTTAAAAATGTCACTTTTTTAGAGTTATCAATTTTGGTTTCCATATATCGAGAATATAATTATGTAAACCTAGCAATGCTTAGTAATATTGAAAAAAAAAAGAAGATACGACACATACGTATACTTATTGCAATATAGCTTCAAGGATTCCAAGTAAAACTAAAGACGTCCAAGGCTTTTTATGACACGCCTTTTTCAACTATGCTGAGGTCCCATCGAAATGTCATAGTTTTCAATTTTTTAGATCTAAGATAAGATCACTTTAAAATCGAGCGTAATCTTTTGTAGTGTTAGTACCTATAGCATTGCAAATGTTGGAAATTTTGAGAAATCTCAGCATCTATTAATTAGATAGGTACTAGAACAGACGTGAGCAATGACGTGGACGTGTATATATGGGAAACATCGGATCATTTCAGTCTATTGCGTTATAAAGATCGAACAACGATATCGCATTTGTTCATGTCTTATAATTTCATAACGTTCATTTTCAAGAATACTAGTACCTAGCTACCTACTCGCCCCTTCGGGGCTCGCAATAAAAATTAAATGAAGAAAAAAGTCATTTTATCAGATAAGTATGGCTACATTCCAAAGTGAACAATCTAATTCATTCTTATTTGTAACTCCCACCAAGAGTTCTTCCTTTCAGGATGGGCTGGCCCCTTTATGCCTTTGTATACCTGCCATTTTAAACAACTTCACCCTAACTCATGTACAAAGCATTTATTGAAATTTATCACCTTTTTTCCCTTTGTATATCTGTCATCCTTTTATACCTTTTATATCTGCTACTCAAAACAATTTTATGACTTTACCATTGTACATGTACGAAGCTTTTATTAAAATTTACAACCTTTTTATCTTTGTATTTAGGTGCTATCCTCTATATACCTTTTATACCTGCTATTCAAAACAAGGGTGCGCGCGCATCTCAAAACCGATTTCATTTTGATTTTAATATATAGAGAGAAGAGATAAATTATAATCGCTTAATTTTTCATTATGGAATTCGCCCCTCCCTCCTTGAAGATGAATTATAAGCGGCTGTAGTAACAAATTTTTAAGGTAAAATTACGTTTTTTTTTTTCTTTTTCTTTTTCTTTTGTCACACCTTGATGTACCATTGTATTTCTGAACTAAATACTGTCCATCTGATTATGTGATCATTAAATTAAATAAATATGCGTAAGCACGTAGCTATGAACTTAGTTAAGAAGACAAGTACGATGAATATACGTAGATAGTCAACCTAGTGCAACCAGAATAATTATAAAAGTTGTCGACCCATTCTCTCTACCGTACGTCTTCGTGATTCTTCAGCAGATACCTGGTAAACACATCCAAATTGAAAGAAGTTCAGGCAAATCAAAGTGAAGGCAGTCGAAAAGCGAAAACTAAATTGTAACTTCCGTATTAGGAATCAATATTCGTAATAGGTAGGTAGCTAGGTATTGCATATTAGTTAATTAATTTCGAATGTCGTCGTCGGATGTTTTTCTGTGGAGTTGAACGCGCTTAAACTTCAAACATGGATAATTATATACGCGCGCTGTATGCCTACACCTAGGTATCGTATACATCGCGCATCCGGTACCTATAGCTTACGTAGATCTGGTGATTAGGTGTGTTAAAAAGTTTAAAGGACGCGATTGAAATTTTCGAATGCGTTGATATGGAACATTTGGCAGGACCGACAAAACTTTAATTTCATTGACCTGAGATAGATAGATACGCATTCGTTGAAAATGTACGACTCGCGTTTTTGGTCCGACCAACGCACGTGTGAAGATCGATAAAGGTGCGTAAGGTAATGGCGAGGAAAATATGTATTTTAATTCGATGCATTTTGTTTTTTAAGACAGGCAAACAGCCATGTATTCAATGTCGATATGGGCATTTGGCCTGCCTAGCCTAACGGCACTGCTATCAGTAATTATCGATCTTGATACAGCACGTTGCAAGCCGGTCATGTTCGTGAATACTCATCAAGTGCAAGCCTGCGGTCAGCATTTAGCTGATATTTTGCAAGGGTATTGTAACGATGGTTACAATTACTACCCTCCTGGCGAATCTGAAGGTACCTAATTTTAGCGTGATGAACTGATGAACAAAACCATTAATTTGTTCTATTCTGTTCTAGTATACCTACCTACTCGGTTTTTTCCAAGCGAATCGTTCTCGTCATTTTTTATTTCTTGTGTTCATTATTTTTTCCTTTTTTTTTTTTTTTTTTTTTCTTTCTTTGTTCGGTTTCGTGTTTTTCTGGTATTATATAATCATTATTCATCATTACTGTTCTTTCCAGTGTGGTATGGCATGGTATGGTATGGTGTGGTATGGTGTGGTATGGTACTATATACATTTTGTTTTGTTTGTTTGTTTGTTTGTTTGTTTATTATGAATATTATTATAATTAAATTATTCCCAAGCTTCATTTCTTTTCTTCAAGTATGGTTAGTAGGGTAGCGAAACTTTCATTCGGTCTTCTTCAACGCATATGTACGTATTCAACTCAGTTCTGTGTTCCGATTTTTCTCTGAGCAAATTTCAACTATAATATCGAGGATTCTGTAGAAGATCTACAGTATACGTAGATATAGGTAGTGTAATTGTTGGCAAAAGAATGGCTAAATAATTTATTGGGGCACAATTACGGAAAGAACTGAATTTTCAACTAAAAATTAACAACTTGGATGCGATCTCCTTCGAGTGTCTAATGAGCATGTAGGTAGGATACGTACTTAAGCTGACTAACTATGCGTTGGTCGACCAAAGATTGAAATTTTCGAATGCGTTGATATGGAACATTTGGCAGGACCGACAAAACTTTAATTTCATTGACCTTAGTAAAATGATTAGATAGATACGCATTCGTTGAAAATGTACGACTCGCGTTCTTTGGTCCGACCAACGCACGTGTGAAGATCGATAAAGGTGCGTAAGGTAATGGCGAGGAAAATATGTATTTTAATTCGATGCATTTTGTTTTTTAAGACAGGCAAACAGCCATGTATTCAATGTCGATATGGGCATTTGGCCTGCCTAGCCTAACGGCACTGCTATCAGTAATTATCGATCTTGATACAGCACGTTGCAAGCCGGTCATGTTCGTGAATACTCATCAAGTGCAAGCCTGCGGTCAGCATTTAGCTGATATTTTGCAAGGGTATTGTAACGATGGTTACAATTACTACCCTCCTGGCGAATCTGAAGGTACCTAATTTTATCGTGACACCTAATTGATTATTGATCTCATGTCAACGCCCGCGCTAAGGTCCTAATTTTTACTGCTATTTTCACTACTCATCATACGGCTGCACTGATTTGACTATTTGAAGGATTGTACCCAAAACATTAAATACATTCGTTAATAAGTTCAAAAAAAAAAAAATTAATAATTCAAACATTTAAAAAAAAAAGAAAGAAACTTTCAATAAACGATATTCGGAAAATGAAAAAATTGAGAAGAATTTAAAAAACAACAACAACAACGTAAAAGTTGAAGTAAAGGAAGGAAAGGAAATTTGTCCAGAAAAAAAAAAAAAAACTTCAGTAATTTCAAATTTTTTCTGGGAGCGAGAGCGCGCTCATTTCCGCTCATACCAAATGAGCGCGGAAGAACTAGTATAGGTTATAAGTTATAATTTTAATTTTTAACTCCATTAAATGTTGAGTTGTGTTTAAAATAAAGTAAATAAACATGTTTCAAGAACATACAACATAATAGTTTAGTAATTTTATACTTTTATGGTATTTAAAAAAAGAATCTCACACGAGTGCAAGCGGATCTGTGCTCATGAGCGTGAATGGGAGTGGAACTGCGCTCATTCTTTAAGAGCAGGAGTGGGAGCGCGCTCATTCTTTAGGAGCGGGAGTGGGAGCGCGCTCATATTTTTCGTGAGCGGGAACACCTCTGACTATAATAACTACGTTATGTTGAAAAATATGGAAAGAGATAAATTTGGAGGTAAGGGACACAATATCTCAATGTATTTTTTTTTTTTTTTTTTTTTTTTTTATGATGGGTCTGTACGCCCTATCGAATAGAAAGTAATATACTGTACTTTTGGTCATGCCTTAAAGAGTTAGGAAGTTGGAACTTTTTTCTCTGATCTGACATTTAATGGCCCTTTCAGCGTGACGCGATCGTGAGAGTATTGTTCACGCAATGGTATTCTATGAAATCTGATGGTCACAAGTGCAGTTTGCTTCCTACACGTAGTGCCACTAACAGTAATCATGAGCAGAGAACGGATAAATATGCTGTAAAAATGGAAAAATATGCGCTAAAAAAATACCTAACCTAATATGGGTGTCGTTTTAAAGTACCTACTCGGCGAGGTGAATTTCATTGTAGCGATAAAATTTAAAAAAATGATCGCAGAAAAAACTTTATTGCGCAAAATTTAATTTGTTATAAAAAGGATTTATTGATAAAAATTGTTGAAAAGCGTAATTATCAAATGTGCTTGAAGACTTCGATTTTGTTCAAGAGTATAATATTAAAAAATTACAAAAATATACTTACGCTAAAAATCGAAATAAGGCTCATTTTGCTCAGAATGGCTTGAAACATAATATGTAAAAGTAACTTGAATATAGCGCTTCTCACTCAACGCAGATACATATGCTATTTCATAGAAATCCGCTTGCTGATCATGAAGGACACATCCAAACGAAACAAACAAATAAAAAAGATTTATTAAATTCACACTTTTTTTTTCATACGCAATTATGCGCAGCCAAGTGCCAATAATAATTTTTAATCTAAATAACAATCTTCATACTCGTGTCATATGTAAAATATATACTACATGATTATTATATCGTAAATTATAAATTACGTGTATCATCCATTACCAGCATTTTGACATCCAGCATTTACAATAAAAGATGCGAGATTCAGTCTCTATTGAATGTAAGCAGCTTTTTGAAAGGCGAATAATAAAGGCGAGACTCTATGCAGTCCTAGGCAGAGGTGAACGACTTGCATGATACGCTGTTCGGTAGGTCGATATGGATAATACAAGGATGTACTCGTATGATGTATAGGATGATGTAGGGCCTTCATCTGTTGGATAGTTGTCTCGAATTATTCGCGAGGATATTTGGGATTGTCCCATTTGTTCGCAATAGGTATTATAAGTACATATCTATGCTGAGAAAATATTGAATGAGGCGGGATTAAGTGTGTTTAGTCGTCGTTCCAAATAAAACATTTTTCCCAACGTAAGACGCAAAGTAGGTACAAGTTCGTCTTTGCCAGCAAGTTAAAAACTCGTTGGTAAAAAAAATAGAAAAGTTTTTCAAGTGATTCTATCAACAACAAATAAATTAATTAATTAATAATACCTACATTTCAGCCATTTTAAAAAGAAAAAAGCACGTATTTGGCAATAATGTACTCGAAAGCAAAAAAAGGGCTGACTATACAACGAATATTTCTTCGCAATGATACCTAACTTTTCTTTAAATGTACAGAAATTGTCAACAAATGAAATAAAGTTCGAAATTGAATTGAATATACGCAATATGGAAAGAGAAAAAAAATCAAATCAAATGCTGGATGAAGTTTAAAAATGAAAAATTCAGAGAAAAATTGGAAGATGCTTAAACTTGCATTAAAAACAAAATTAGCGTTTAAAAGTTAAATAAAATGCTAGATAAACTAATTTCTCGTCACGCCATCTTCTTTTTACTCTCAAAGCTCGTGAAAGTACCTACGAAGGTACTGCAACCCCTCACACTTGACACTCTTCGCGCGACTTTAAATTGTTTCATCGTTTTTTATTGCAAAAAATAATAAAATGAAGGGAAAAAAATCAACACACGTATCATCACGCTACCTCACGTCCGATTGGGTCTGAAAACTACACAATTCTAGAAGGCAACTCATTCCAACACTACTCAAAAATTGGAGTCGATCTGTAAAGTTTTACTCGATGTATTGTGAGAGAGCTAAAAATTTCATAATCCATACGCAAAATACGCATAGCAGGTAGGTACACCACACGTGTATGATAAAGGTTGCTGGCGCAGAAAGTGGAATGAGCGCCAAGTAGATGTGAATCTTGTACCGTGTTAGCATTAAGACCAATACAATGTACGTACACTCGAGTTGTACCTTATATTATGAACTAATTTTCAATTTATTTACGTAGAAAATACGAAGGACGGTCGTAAAAAAAGGGGCATAACGCAAGAGTGTTGCTTGCAACCTTGCGCTCCTAGTGATCTTTTAGAATACTGCCGCAATTATTCACCATTGTAAGTATATAACTGCATGTATGTACGTTTGTACGATCATTAGTCTTAACGATAAAATGTTACCGTGGTTTACCATTTAAAGCACTCATATTAGTACGCTATTGCAAAATGTATCACGTTGCGAACCATCAGGCCGGTTGGCAGTTCTTAAATTTGAACAACCCATGGAACGCTTCAATTCTAAACCTTCCGGTCATTAGCATAAATTAAAAGTAGGCACGACCCTGATATTGCAAACTCGATGATGATTAAATAGGTACCTAAAGATGAATATGAATTTTAAAAATTCAATACAAACAGATATGAATCGAACCGAACTAACTAAAACTTATGGTAAGGGTCAAATTAAATCCGCAGAAAAATTGCACAGGTATCAACGAAATTTTCAGACGAGTTTTCAATAAAAATATATAGCTATTAACGCGGCTCATTTATAATTTGGGGAGGAGGGGTTGGGAGGATATCTTTGCTTTTCAGACCATTCGTAAACATTTATGGCAAATATTCAATTCTTTAGTACAACTACCATTTTACAGCGGAACCCCAAACCCAGTTTCCCTTGAAAAATAAAAATCTTCATCCATATGCATATCGATGCTTTTCTTCAAAAACCACGTAAGTCCAAATATATAAATTTTTCACGAACGAGTATTTTATTTTGGGTGACAGACTTACGAGGTTTCTTTTTTTACGGATAGAAGCGCTAGTTGATGATTTGGACTTACGAGGTTTTCAAAATCGAATTCCTCGATTTTTTTTACATAAGAAACCACTTAAAAGTGAATTTTGCGTAAGTCGCACTTACGTGGTTTTTGAAGAAAAGCATCGATATACTCTTCGTTTAATTTTTTTACGCCCTTGTTCCGCTTTCTTTTTGAACTTCCCTGAATTTAATTCACGCGAATTTTTCATAATACGTACTTGAAATTATATACATTACAAAAATACCTATATAAAGATTGCTTATTAGTGAAATGATATGCTTTATTCGAATCCATGCGTAATTTAATTTGAACAGTAACATACCTTTAATTTGAAAAATCGTATAATTTTGCTCAAATTAAAAAAATACACTCGCACATAATCTCACGAAATTAGGCAATTTGAAAATTAAATAATAATTTAAAAAATTATGAATTGTTACTCGCTTAATTTTTCGAAGAAACACTTCCACTAATTTTGATTTCCTTTCTTTGTGCACATAAAGAATGCGTCACAATCATAAATATTAGGTATATAAATTTGGAGCTAACACAATACTTGATTACATTTATGACTACTTCTTTTTTCGTTCTCGTTAATGCGTGATTTTGCAAAATAATTATTTCTAGTATTTATTGTGTGTTGAAACAATGGCTATTATGGGAAACAAATGCATAGGTAATTATTAGCAAATATTTACACGCTTATATGATGAAACTTTTTGTAGCGCTTAAAAACGCCATTTTTCATAACTTCATGAATGTTTTGGGTTGTAAATGATAAAATACCATCGAGTATGCGTATAATTTTACTAATATTAGTGCTTACTGCCCCGTTTGGTCCCATTTCTGCTTTTTCCGTTTGAAAAAAAAAAAAAAAAAAAAAAAATATTATATAAATATGTACGCTTCTACGCTGTACAATTATAACCCGTATCGCACATACGCCAAGTAAAGTGAAAACTAAAGTAAAATATATAATTTTAGTAAAATGTCAAATATAGCCCAAAAATGCTATTTTTTGTACGCGAAAAATTTAAGGTGAGGGGGTGATGATTTTTTTGGGCATGCATCTTATTATACGCATCTACGACACAGCGAAAACATGTTCAAATCGATCCATTTATTTGTGTACTCTCGTGCAAAATTTCTAGCCATTTTTTACTAATTGAAGTGCACCCTCTTAAAAGCGGGAAGCGCAAATAGATCGTCCAAAATTTTCATAAAGAATGTTTCTCGATGGTGCCCAACTGCCCTCCTACCAACCAAGTATCGGACTGAAATCGTTCCAAGGCAAATATATCATGCTTATTCAACTATATAGCATAGTACGTAGGAGCAGATTAGAACAAAATGTTTAAATTATACCTACATTTATGTATATTATGGATTTTTTTCCAAAACAAAGCTAAAGAACTCATCAGCGGTAGCTATTGCAGCTTACTTGGTTAGGTTATAATTTGATATAACGCGGTACCGTTTATGCGACGAGCACATACTACTATAGGTATCTATCGGTATTATTGCGCTCCTCAATACATTTATGTAGTACTATAATGGCCTATCGCTTTATGCTGCATGTTAAATTAGCGTTTACTGTATTTAAGGGCGCTAGCGTACAAAAAATGACATTTCTGCTCTATTTGTCATTTTATTAATTATCTTTCTCGTAGATGATTCTCCAAAAGTTACCACTTTAAAACTTTATAACCGGAATAGTTGAACAAGACGAATGAAAAGTGGCAATATAGCGTCACTGTCTCTAATTTCATTTCGATTCTATTGCGTTTCTGTTCTAGCGCAGTGTGCACGTACACATAGAAAGTATAGAAACATTGAAAAATTGATGATGCAATTTTAACCAATTTTTGAAAAATAGCCGCATCTTCGTAATACACTGCTCCACCGTATGGTATGCACTATACAGGCAAACTTACCCGCGAAATTAGTTATGAGTATATACTATAGAATGCAAGACACCGCGATGTATTTATAATACGTATTTAATTGCTATAAATTCAATTTCAGGTACCACAATGCATCAGATGTGAAAACGAAGGAGATTACTGACAACGATATCGATGATGCCAATAACAATACCGAAACTAGCACCAATGTTGCAAATGCTATGATCGAAAGAAAATCGCCCGTACACGATATTGATGAGAAATACGATTACACCTCAGAAAAACTGAAACCGCAAGCTATAATGAGCAGTAAATGGTCGAACCATCTCAATTTGACGAACATAAATGTGAGTATATTACACTTAGCCTATAAATAAATATGATGTCGACTTTTAGATCCTAATGCTGTTACCGCAGTAGTATTACAATTTGAATTATTTCTTCCACGTGGTTATAGTAAACTATGTATGTAACTAGAACTACATTTATATGTATGCCACTATCCTTGTCAGGCCCTGGATCGTAGATATCAAACAGACGTTCCGAGACCCGGTCTTATTCAAAGAGCTAGAGAGGTTTACTGTTTATAACATTAGAAAAATATTTCTCAGAGCCGAGAAGAAGAAAGGGCAGACGAGGGCGGATTGCTCGCAGCACGCGTTCCTATAAAAGGGCCCGGGCCCAGTGGTCAACATTTTAGGTTTTAAAAGCTTTTCCAACTTAAACAAGTTTTTTTTTTTGTAATTTTCATGAAATTTTCGTTGGATTTGAAAAACAAACGAGTAGCCTGAATATTATTTATGCTTCTTGGCCGCTTTGGCCGCTTTCCGCTCTCCCCGGCTCTGACCCTACCTAATACAGGGACAAGTTAAACGGGTATTTTGTTTTTGTTTGTTATATTTTAGGCAGAGAACTCGATTAGTAAGTGGAATGTCAAAATGAAATCGAAGTCTTATTTCGCTTCTCAGCCAATGTACATCGTTGACACCAAGACGAAGAGTTAGAATGAAATAAAGTCACGTTCAAAATGAGCCCGACTCTATTTGTTAATTGTTTTTTAGGAGCCATTTTTATTAAAAAATATAACATATACGTATTATGTACTATGTACATAAACATGGAATACACTTGTAAGTGTAGTATTCATATCTTGCATCATTCTGTATTATCATTTGTGTGTGCGTTTACCAATATCTGCTATGTGATTATTTCATTTCTAATATACCTGATGGACTTCTAAATGCAAAGTTGCATGGATACCTTTACCTATACGCGCAGTGACGGCGTTTTTCATTGCTGGTACCACAGGTAACCGCGCTTCGAAATTTAATACCAATACCGGTATAGTGAGTTCGATACCTGGATGAATATACCTAGTACCTGCCTGTGGTATTGCATACTGTAATTTGATTGTCTCGTATAGACTATATGTGGGTACTATCTGTACCACGTTCATACGTACATACCTATGCACATATTCTACTAACTGCGCGCAGAACTCTTGAATTTATTGAAGTAAAAATGTACGAATCGCATCCACCCACCATCAAAAACGTGTAACAGCAAAGAACTTGTGTAATGTGTTTTCATTTTCAAAAAGAAAAAAGAAAAAGCTATTCCATTTCAAAATATGATTTAATTAACCATCTATTACTCTACCCTTAACCAACTACACACACACCTTGCCAAAAATTTTGCTGGTTTACATCACACTGTATATTACATACACCCATATTGACATAGAATGGGTCGGGAGGTCTTATAAATTTATGAAGGTTAGGTCCTTAATTCATGAGAAATCTGTACCTTTCCAGTTATTCTGCGCGCGTCTTATGGACTAGAATACAGTAAATAATTCTAGGCAAAAACCTCCCCAAAGTAGACCTTGTAAGCTCTATCGAGAAAACATACGTAAGACCTCTCTATCGACCTTTACAAACACCTATGTACGTACCTACCTGTGCATATACCCTAAACTCATGTTCTGCGTAGAAAGCAACAATATTTCCAACGTACCTACAGATGCACTAATATAATCGCAACAATAAACAGCAGACCATGTATTAATTTTGAAATAGACTAATGATGATTTCAAAGTAAAAAATAAGTGAAAACGATAAGTGATAGAAGAAAATCATTTGTATTAACTTAATATGCTACAAAATGTGTACATGATATGAGTAAAAAGCAACATTATCCAAATTCACGGCGAATTACTTATGCAATTTATTTAACACCTCATGTTTACGCGATGAATGACTCATGCGTAACTCCATGGTTGGGCGAGGTTTTCTACATCGTATCTTCTTTTAAGCAGTTACGTTCTTTCACCTTACAATAACTATAAATACCTACAATTAGAAAAATCATTAAAAATATAAATGAAATGTTTCTTCTAGAAAAATCAGGTAGTTAGTAGTTACTAGCAACACTTGATATGTGTGAAAAATGGCAAAATGTTTTAAATTTACCCCAAAATTTTGCTGCTTTAGGTTCAAATTTTTTTTCCAATCGCGTATTTTTTTGCAGCAGTACGCGCATTATAAAGTACCAATTACCAATTTGAAAAAAAAAAAAACAAAAACCAAAACAAAACAAAAACAAAAAAACAAATATTGTTTTTTTACAACTTTTTGCAAACTTTTTTCGGAATTTTTCGTAAATTAGAGATTTGCAAGTTTATATGCATTTATAAAGGATATAAGACAAAGAAAACTTTCCGATAGTTGTATAGGAAAAATAAAAAACGGAAAAAGGTTGAAATGAGAGAAAGAAAAAGAAGAAAAATGATAGTAAAGTTTTATGATTCCTATTCGGATAAATGTTGAAAATGTCTAAAATTATATTATTAATAACACACCTTAGTTAAATAAATAATTAGAACAGCTGTAAAATCGCAGCGAATACAAATAAGAATGTTTTGGCTCTCAAGTTTTACTACAAGTTTGTCTGGAAAGTTTTTAGACGAGATACGAGGCAAAGCGTTGGAAGGAGCTTAGATATACCTCGTTGGGCCAAGCTCCACTCTCGCAATCAGTTTTTATATTCAAGGGCGACTAACTTCAATGCACTATACCAGCAGAGTTGCGAGGTGTTAATAATAGTCGCATTTTTTAAAGAAAACTTGAAAAATTCTTTTAATACTCTTTGAGATGTGTGTAAATGGGCTACTTGGTTCCCCGTGGTTCTTCCGCTATTTCCATACTCCTTGCTTAGGGAATCAGCGTTTCCTTGATAACTTAGTCATTTATTCAACTTACATATATATATATATTTTTTTTTTGTTTTTTCTTCTCTCTGATTTTGTTTACTGCTCCGCCTTATCTGTATACCCCACATTTTACCGATTATTGCTTTTTGTTGTTGCTGCCTTATGTATGGATATTGTTTCTTGCTTTGTGTTTTAATTATTAGTGTAGTTATCGGGGCTATTACTTTGTTTTTTGCTTGTTCGTGTATTTTTAAACTTGGCCATTTCATCCGGTCATCGTTCGCCTTCAGACATAGGCGACCGTTATTACGAGTGTGTTCAAATTTTTACAAAAAATATTTTTCACCGAATAAATTTAAATTATTATGATTATTATTATTATTTTATTTATTTATTTTTGTGGTGAGGAACGCAACTACATTTCTTCATTTTCCATGATGTAGTGCATTCATTCGTACGACTGCGTAGTCTGTACAATGATATGTAATGGTAATGGTAATGATAATGATAATGATATATGTACTTGGTAAATGACGACAAAAACGAGGAAAAATTTTTTCAAAGGAGGGAATACAATTGAATACTTTTGCTTTTTTCAACGGAACACGAATTGGTACTTTGATTTATTCCAGTGTGATGCAATTAGGTTAAAGTTCTCCTTGTCGGTTGCAGCTCAAAGTTTTCAAGATTTACCATTCACGAACGCACGTTAAATGGACTGTATTACGCAACAATGTTCTAAGTGAAATGAGGAGCCATAAACTTTAACTACATCAAGTTTCTGATGTAATGTAAATTATAACAAAGCCAGTCAATCAAACTGAACAAATTTCACTTGTTTGTCTTTGAAATTATTTAAATAACATGAATGATTTCATTCATTACTAGTTTTTCTCATTAAAAACAAAAAATAAGATCGATCAACAAGTCTATGGCACCTCATTTCACTTAGAACATTGTTGCGTAATGCAGTCCAAATATAAAGTTGATAGGTATTAGTAGATCATCTACATTAATTAGGTACATGTTTATCAGTACCGGTGATATTAGAAGAAAAGGTCACGCGCATTTCCATGATTTGGTAAGTCCAAGTACCATATGGTATCCGGGTAGAGAATTGTCCTTATTATCACCGCCTCACCATTGCCTCAGGCACTTCTATACGAATACATAATGCGGCCCATTAGGGCATTGACCGTGGCACATGGACCATTTTTTCAAGACACTAGCGTTTGAGCCGACTTGCGGAGATGAATTCAGTCGCACCCATTTCCCATGACAATGAGGAGCCGACAATGCTATCCATTTGGTCGATCGGTCCATCGTACCATGCCCAGTACAGCGAAAACCTAATGATGGACGCATAGCTTTATCATCACAATGAACGCATACTTCTTCGCCTAAAGCACATTTTAAACTGCTATTATTGCATTACTTAGGTACTTGATAAAATAAACAACAAACATGTATGCAGAGTTGTAGGTATGGTACGTATGCAATGAAAGGCATGACACCTTATTCCTATTTTACTAGACAAGAGTAGACCGTCAAGTTTCCTCTGTAAATTAGGTACGCATTAACCCGGATTTTGATTGCTGCTCCCAGCACATTTTGTAATTAATTAATAAGTGCAAAGATATAACGACGACACTATAACATTAGCGGATGAAGAAACATAATTTTACCAATTGATATGGTTTGTTATTATAAACTTTTCCAACCTTTTTCCACCTAAAATATCATTATGACTAGTAAGTAGGTACTCGTACGTACTAATAAATGAGTATACATACATACATACACCTTATTTACATACATACACACACACTTACATACATACATGCATATAGGTAATAGCCATTTTATAGTGCCAGGATTTCAGCAATAGCTGTTACAGTAGGAGATTTAGAGATTTAGGTGAGTAAAAATTGAATGTTGTTACTTTTGAGCAGCAATATCTCAAAATAGAGGTATTTCGGGCTCTTAAATCAAATTTTTTAGTCATTTTAACCCTAGCTATAGGACCGCCCCCAAAAGGGGAGATGTACCCCAATTTTTCAAAAATCATGCGTGTGAGGTGCAAAAATATATGTTTTTTAGGTTCTAGAATTCATTTTTGAAAAAATTCCTGCATTAGTTCCCAAACCTGATGCCCTGTGGGGGAGGGGTTCAATAATTTTCGAAAAAATCTTGTGATGTTCAAATTTATGTTTTGTAAGCTCTAGAATTCATTTTTGAAAAATTATTTGCAATAGATTCACAACGTGATATCCTACAGAGGAGGGTGGGGGTCAAAAATGTTTGAAAAAATCTTGTGATATACATTCGAAGTGATAGTTTGCGCCTCTTAATTGCATATTTTAAGTGAAATAATGGCTGGATTCGGACGTTTATGGATATTCTACCAATTCATGTTCAGAGCACCTATCTTGGCAAGTTTAATACCGTTGAAATCTTTTTCGAGTGTCATCGGGAAAAAAGTGACAGCCCTTAATAGTACGCAAAATTAGTATAAACTCATACCTACTTTATCTCCATTTCTCATCGAATCATAGAATGTAATTGAAAGTAAATACTCCATAAAGTAGCCGAGAAAATTCTCTTTTCAAACATTTATAATGTTAAGGTTACAGATGAAACCACTATTCATAAATGCACGCTAAGAAAAAAAACACAGTAGAGCAGGTTATTTATCATGGCATCCACAAGGCAGATTTCGACGTGTCGCGATGGCAATCAACAGACTATCCAAGATCGCGCAACATTGTAGATGATGTTGCTATAGTGTTGGTAAAACGCAGAAATGTGTTTTATGCGAATTTTAAGACATCAATTTTTCGACTTTTACTCACCTAAATCCCAAAAATTTCCCACTGTGGGACGCACCAATAATAGCATATTATTACGCAACCCCTCGCCTACAGCTCGTGCTGTAACTTCCGTACTCTTTTATAATCAAGCACATTATTCTCTCGTTGCGTAATATGCTATTCTTCAACGCATCACATGGCTATGCTAAAACTCCTAAAAAAAAAAACTGAATAAATTTAAGAATACAAAAGATTACACAAATAGGTCCAATAAACCAATAAGCAACATCTTCTCGCGGACTGTATACACATTGTTGTTACTTATAGTAATCTCATTATTCCCCGTGCAGGTCATTATTCCCTCTTGAATAAGTCGCCAATAACGCCCTTGAAAGTGTTTAAGTAATTATTAAATCAAGTACTTGAGTTGAATAAAAGTATTAAAGAAAAGAAAAAAAACACTCGAAGAGTTCATCCCTCGCTGCTGAATGTAATAATTTTCAATTCGGGTAAGTAATAAGGATTTATTCTACCATTGAAATCACAAAAAATATAGCCTACCTTCTTGCAAATTTGAAAAAAGTAATTCTTTTTTGCACGCTTTGGAAGCTTTTAAAACGTGAAATAAGACGCAATACCTGAAAAAAGTAATTAAAGTTGAAACCACATCATATACGTTTGAATCGATTCGCAGGAAATCACTAAGAATACTTAGTACCTATAGTAATAATTTTAAATTTAAATTAAATTAAATTAAATTCAAATCTATTAATTGCGAAATATTACAATTTCACTAAGAAGGGTAAGGCCGTCCTATGCTGTTGAGCGAGCGGAGTAGATGAATAGTTATTATATAGGTAGCTAATAAACCTACAATGCAATCTTGTACTCATGTCCTCGTTGAGCCAACAGTCCCACTCCCCCAGACCAGCCATCACTACTAAACAATAATATGGGCTTTTCTGTATTTTTTATCTCCTAACCACCTTCATCCATGTATATCTACTTGAACTTCCCGAGAGTATTTGGGAAGAAGAGCTTTTAGGGATGTTTTGAATTATTAATTAAATTGAATTAATATTATTTACTATTTCTTTAATCTTCCTTATCTCCTCACCAAATCTACTTGGAAATTTATGTCGGATGATAAAGTGAACCTAAGTGACTCAAATATTTCAATTTTTACCTCCTCCAAGTTGAAATCGAGGGAAATTATAGCAAAAAAAACTGTTTTTGGAGAGGAAGTCACAGCAACATATATCTACACTAAATTGAACTAGAAAGATGAAACTTTCTACATGTGGTTAGTTGAGAACCAGAATATGAGTCTTTGAATTTGGAACAAATTCAATCAAAAATAATGAATGGCCAGCCAGGGACGTACCGAAAGGGGGGGAGGGGGGAGCTTCCCCCCTTGGCTTTTGGAAAGTTGGTAAATTTGGAGTTTTAGCGTAAAAAGTTGGCAAATTTGGAGTTTTAGCGTAAAGTTGGTAAATTTGATCACTTGTGCAGTATTTAAATTTTTGAAGACTAACAAGACTGTGCATCATATTTTTTCCGTGGAGCAATAAAAAAAAAAAAGGTCAACAGTTGGTAAAATTTCATGGTATTAGTTGGCAATTTTTGGTTTTCTCCCCCCCCCCACCTGAAGAAGGTCTTTGGTACGCCCCTGTGGCCAGCAGAGATTCGAAATACTTACACACGAAAAGCATCGCATCAAATACCTAAAATTTGAAAAATAGGAGCATTTGTCATTTTTTAATTTTGGTCATTTTGTCTACAAAAATTACTTACTATTCATATCAAATCAAATTTTTTGGGAAGAATAAGTTGATGGTTTTACACTCCAAACTTTAACCCATTTGGGGGATCAGCAAAATACATTTTTCATTCATTACATAGTTGAGTAAAGTTTATTAAAATATGTAATGTATGCCTAATAATTAACATACCTACGTAATCTTATAGAACACTGAAGAAAAAAAAAAGTTTACAAATAGTCGACTACCCATTTTTTCATCGGTACAAGGGAATAAAAATTGGCAAACAGGATAGAGAGAAAAAATAAAAATAAAAAGAATTAGAATAAGTATGTACTCACTTTTTTCCACTGTTTTCATGATTTCGAGCATTTTTTAACACAGGTTCACTGCTTTCAAGTTTTTGAGTTGTTTCATTTGACCAAATATTGGCGTTAACGAGTACATTTGAAAATTTAGCGGGTAATATCATGGCAATTTCTGCAACAGAAAAGAAAATTCGAATAAATAAACGCGTATGCATTATTTATGTAGAAACTAATTGTACTCAAATAAGACTCAAACGCGATCGGTTGAGGAGAACGCGAACGTGAACGCAATCAATCTAAATGTAGGAGATGCCTTTTTCGGGCCAGCGACGACTCGGCGATTTATGCTAATTTAGTGTATGATTACATTTTGAAATCTTTTTTTAATAATGCTGTTTTTGTACCATGTCTTGTAAAATAGTAGATATATGATTCATGTGTAGAATGACAAAAAAAATATAATAAGAAGAAGACGTGATTATTAATTTTTACGAGTTTTATTTATTGAAGCTTTATAAAATTTCTAATATATCACTATGATTTTCAAAAATATTCACCACAATTCAGAAGTGGGATAGATACTCTAATCATGCCCAAACATAAAACCCGCTCGCAGGCGAAATTTCGTCGAAATGATCTGCCACTCAGCGATTGCGAAGATGCCGCCGAGAAAATTGATGCTGACAAGCCGAAGCCGGAACCGTTGGCCGCTGTAACGGACCAGCTAACAAAACTGTCGACTCAATTTACTCAACTCTTCTCGCTGTTGACTACAGGTCAGTCGAATATTTCGCTTGATACTATCCGACAAGCCGATACAAATGCTGTTGCCGATCAACGTGTCATAGCCGATAACCGTATTATAGCCGATACACCTACTGCAGCCGATACCGGAAAAGCAACTATTTCATTTGCTGTTGATCTGAGCGCCGATCTTCCAACTTATAATGGTACCAGTAATGTTGAAGATGCTCATGAATGGATGACCGCATGGAAGGCAATTATTGCAATTCACGGATTAAGTGATCGGGCTGCTATTGAGATAGCGCGTCGTACCTTAACGGGTGCAGCAAAGAATTGGTATTTTACCAATTATTCTGAGTTTAAAACCGTTGCTTCTTTTACCAAGTTATTTACTGCTGCTTTTCTCCCGCCAACCGACATTATTGCGCAAACTGAACGTATGCTTGCCCGTGAACAACGACCAGGGGAAGATGCGATGTGTTATATACATGAAAAACTTCGATTTATGCAGCCCCTAAAATTATCCTTGTCTGATACTCGTAAGTACTTGAGCAAAGGTTGCAAATGGGGTATGTTATCCTCGTATTTGCTCATCGCTCCTGCAAATAATGTTAATGAGTTGGTACAAGCTGCTCGTACCTTCATTGACTGCCACGAAAAACCCGCCGTTACCGGTTCAGGTGTAAATAGTAAATCATCAGTTACAACAAAAGTTAAGCCTGAAATAAAACCCAACCGCGTAAATAATGAGTCAACGCCAATAAGTAAAAAAGCTACAACAGAAAAACAGCCTGTAAAATGTTATAATTGCTTTGCGACAGGTCATATTTCGAAGGATTGTACCGCTCCACGGCGCATTCCAAAATGTACGGCGTGTAATCAACAAGGTCATGTGAAATCAAAATGCCCCACAACTACATCTACGTCACCATCAGATGCAACTGTGGAAGTGAAAAATGTGAATGCGGTGGTTCGAGCAAATATAAATTCATCGAGTGGAGATAAGTATGTTAAAAATGCGTTGATAAATGGCCGCGAGCTATCTAAGGTCCTGATCGATTCTGGTAGTGCGGTTTGCGTAATTCGAGCTAGCGATGCCGTACAGCTAGGCGAATTAATATCAAAAAGTGATGCAGTAATTTACGGTGTTGGTCAACTTAATAAGGGAACTCAAACCCTTGGCAGTTTCCAAGCTACAATTGAAATTGATAACCTCGCAGTTGCAGGCGTTGAGGTTCTTGTAGTGCCTGATGCTACGTTACCTGCTCCAATGATCATTGGTCGATCATGGACGGACCACCCAGAAGTTGCCATGTTAAAGATACGCGATCAATTAATTTTGGCTAAGGCTTCCGATATGCCATTCTGCGAATTTCCAATTGTCAAGGCAAAACCTCGAGGTGAATTCCGTGTTGCTGAAGAAGTCAAGCTGAGTCGTAACACTGTGAACTTTGTACGTGCCGAAACTGGTGTTTACCCAAACACAATTGTGAGTGTATCAAATACATTATTATGTGTTGATTCAGAGACGTATATACCTATTATAACCGATTGTGATATAGTGCTGAAAAAAGGTTCGCGAATTGGTCGTTTTCATATAGTTGATGAAACAAGTATTGAAGAAAAACTCATTGTTGCTACTATTGATACACGTGCATTATGGCTCCCATTAACCCCTGACCATTTTAAATTTGGAGATTTCTTAACCAAAACCGAACGAGAAAAATTTATGGCTGTAATTAACGCTCATCGGAAGGCATTTGCGACCAATGTGTTTGAATTGGGTACTGCAAAGTGTTCACCAATTGAAATCATTGAAAAACCAGGAAGCCGACCAGTTGCAACAAAACCGTACCGTTCGAATCGAGCTGACGGAGCAGAGTTGTCACGTCAGATAGCAGATTGGCGAAAGGCAGGCATTGTAGAGGACACAGATTCACCGTACGCTGCTCCTGCATTTCTTGTAGGTAAGAAGGACAATAAAAAGCGTCCTGTATTTGATTTCCGTAAGTTAAATGCGCAGACGGAGAAAACGCATTTCCCATTACCCAACATTGACGACCATTTAGTTGCCCTTGCAAACGCGAAGATTTTTACCATTTTAGATTTGGCTAGTGGCTACTTACAGATACCATTATCGGAAAGCGCAAAACCCAAAACTGCATTTGTCACTGAAAATGAAAGCGGACAATTCACGCGATTACCTTTTGGACTATGTAATGCGCCATCAGAATTCTCGCGTGTAATGAGTAAGGTTCTCGGACAACTACGTTCTCGCATTGCATTCAACTATTTAGACGATGTCTTAATTCCTGCCAAAAACCTTGATGAAATGCTACAGCGTTTTGAGACTATATTAAAAGCGTTACTTGATGCTGGTTTAGCATGTCGACCAGAAAAATGTGAAATAGCTGTCGCAAAAGTCGAATTCTTAGGATTTGAAATTGGCTTTGGTGAAGTAAGACCTGGGAAAAGAAAGATTGAAGCTATCGCCTCATTTCCAGCCCCTACAAATGTACATGAAATTCGTCGGTTTGTGGGCTTAATAAGTTTCTTCCGCCGTTTTATCAAACATTTTGCAACAAAAATTGCCCCAATTACTGAGTTGACTAAGAAAAACCGAAGTTTCACGTGGAGTGATCGTGAGCAAAGCGCATTTGATGAAATCAAGGCTATCTTATGTGCTCCTCCAACCCTACGATTATACGACCCGACAGCTATTACTGAATTGCATACAGATGCGTCAAGTTTAGGGATAGCTGGTATGCTGTTTCAACGCTCCAACCCAAAAGACCCGTTACAATTGATATACGCAGTTAGCAAGAAAACAACCCCCGAAGAGGCTCGATACCATTCATCTAAATTGGAATTATTGGCGGTAGTATGGTCAGTAAATCGATTGCGACAATTTTTACTCGGTATTCCCTTCGTTATCGTCACCGACTGCCAGGCGTTATTGCACCTAAATACCCAGAAAACTGCAAATGCTCAAATCGCTCGCTGGGCACTCGCACTGCAAGAATACGATTTTGTTGTGCACCATCGAAAAGGCGATCGTATGCAACATGTTGACGCACTTAGTAGGGCTCCTAATGATGAAGCTTCTAATATTGAAAGTGAAATAGGTGTATTCGCAATCCTTCCCGAGGAAGAAATTGTACGAATGTACCAGCGCAAAGACCAAGATATTCGTATTATCGTTGAAAATATAGCAGCACATCCAAGGTATGAACTTATTGATGGATTACTCTATTATATTGATAATGAAACCGAACGTAAACTATTTGTTGTCCCAAAAACCATGCGTAAATCAATATGTATTCGTTTTCATGATCTGCTGGGACATTTTAGCCTAGAAAAGGTCATTGCCGCAATCAAACAAAAATACTGGTTTGCTGGTATGCGTAGGTATGTACGCTGCCATATACGCTCTTGTATTGAGTGCTTATTAGCGAAAGGGAACTCTGGAAAAACGCCTGGGTTACTTAAGCCAATACCGCCCGGGAAACGTCCTTTCGAGACTATAAATGTAGACCACCTTGGCCCATTCACCGAAACCAGTGATAAAAATAACCACATTTTTGTTGCTGTCGACAATTTTACAAAATTTGTACGATTATGGGCAGTACCAGACACTAGCACGAACTGTGTAGAAGAATGCCTAAAGGAGTTTATCCTCACCTACGGTATGCCTGATCGTATTATTTCTGATCGAGGGAGTTGTTTCACTTCGAAGCCATTTTTGAAATTTTGTGAAGTACGTGGTATAATCGCTCATCATGTTCCTACCCGTCACCCCCGCGCCAACGGACAGGTTGAGCGTGTAAACCGAATCCTCAATGTACAACTAGTGATTTACGCAGCCACATCCAGCGAAGAAACTGAGGATTGGGATCGTTTCCTTCCAGAAATACAGAGGAATATAAATGTATCTATAAATCGTTCGACCGGAAAAACGCCATTTGAGTTGTTACATGGCTATAATCCGCGTTTTGTTGATTCAACCTTGGACCGGGTCATACAACGTGCAGCAGGAGTACATGATTTGGATTTAGTGCGTTCTATAGCCCAAGAACACATTGAACGTGCCCAAGCAAAAATGAAACAAGAATTCGACAGACGGCACTGTGTTGGTGATCAACTCGAAGTTGGCGAGATCGTCTTCATTAAATGCCCCAATACAGTTAAATTACGGCCAAAATTTCGTGGGCCTATGGTCGTCGTAGAACATCTCTCTGGAGACATTTATCGAATTCAGGATTTGAGAAGAGAAGGAACCCAGTTGGGGTGCGTCGATCTCCACATTTCTCAAATACGACCATGGCGTATGGACAGTGAGGTTGAACTAGACGAAGAGGAGTCAGGCGAGGACGCCTGATGGACAGAATGGCCGAATGTAGGAGATGCCTTTTTCGGGCCAGCGACGACTCGGCGATTTATGCTAATTTAGTGTATGATTACATTTTGAAATCTTTTTTTAATAATGCTGTTTTTGTACCATGTCTTGTAAAATAGTAGATATATGATTCATGTGTAGAATGACAAAAAAAATATAATAAGAAGAAGACGTGATTATTAATTTTTACGAGTTTTATTTATTGAAGCTTTATAAAATTTCTAATATATCACTATGATTTTCAAAAATATTCACCACACTAAAAGAACGCAAACGCGATCTTTTTTTCGCCAACGTTGCCAACACTGATTCATAGTTGGCGCTGCGCTATCTTTCAAAACCCTGATGGAACTACACTTTTATCTCTCCTTCTCTCCATATTACTATATTAATACTTGAAGATTGGGACCCGAACAACCGCTTGAGCGCTAGTGTTTTAGTGAGACTCTATTGGGATCCTTCAGCGAAAGAGTCGGTACCTGGTGGTAAAGCGATGAACTACTGAAAACGGGGATTTCAATAATTGATAAAGTATCATTATTGGCAATGAATTAATAATTCTGGTACTGAATTGAAATATTTTGAATAGAATTAATTGTTTTTTGTTCAATGGTAAAGATAAATTGAATTCCAGTGTTATTGTTACGAAATAAATGATTATTTTTCATGCACTTACCAGTTACCAATGACTAGTGAAACAGTTATCGCGAATATCATAAATACCATGCGAAAGAATCTCATTTATAAACCAAAATGATAGATAAGTATTAAATTAGCCAAACCCAATTCATTAATTTCATTTATTCGATTTATTTTCAAATAATTTAAACATTTCACTGTGTGAGTCCACAACTGGCGGCAAAAATTCCCCGTTTTCAGAACTGATAATACCATTTACATGTAAACACGACACTAGCGCGCCACTGCTCTGAAGGGTCCCAATGGGGCATGTGTGATTTTATCGGTAGTTTCCATCAATCAGACCAAGGTTTATACATCATTTTAAACACGCAGCTAGCAAATTTTAGAAGCAGATCGGTGCAGCAGGATTAGATGAAAAGTAATATCAATTTTTTTTGAATTTTTTTTTGAATTTTTCTTTTTAGATACTTATTTCTACAATTTTTACATCATTATTTATTCCATTATTCGAACCTTCAGACTCGGAACTTTCAGACTTACATTCCTTACCTCAAAGTTGGGTTAGGTCTTTCTACTTGACCTCATTCGTGCCTTCAGACCTTCAGTACTCTATTTTCCGAAGTTTTCCGAAAAAACCTTCACCTAATCCTGCTGCACCGATCGATAAGTGCAAATTTTATTATACATGCTCCATACAGCTGAAGCGGTGACGTTCGCTTAGCACTTTACCTGTAAATATATGGTATTTTACCGTAATTTATGCTGATTACGCTACGAATGACATCTTGCCCTCCAACCAGTGGTGACGATGAAACTGGTTATGCTCTTTCCACCCTGCATACTAAATTTTAATTGGTAAAATAGCAACCAAACTCCGCCCTTATGAATTTAGGGGTGAAATGTACGGGAAACTGTTTTAAAATAATTTTTTAAGATGTTTTTTATCTTAATCATTCACTCGGTTTCTGAATTCCAACTAGTTCGTAAGCTGGTAATTCAAAGAGTCGTTTAATAGTCGATGAGAAATTTATGTACGCATTTAATGTTGATGTAATCGTGTTTTAGAAAAATAAAAATAGTTATTTCCACAAAAACTGGTGTCGACATTATTTCGCGCTACATAATTTTGGTGCCGAAACCCGGGACTTTGGAGTTTTCGTCTAAATCCCTTCAATGAGCGAAGAATAATTTTGAAGCAAATATAATACAAACAATTTCCAAGACTATAATTCGTGTGATTTTGAAAAAAAAAAACTACTTTTTATTGACAAAAAACAATTTCGAAGCTAGTAATTGCTGAAAATAATTTTCAAGACTATTTTTGTAATCATTTTAAAAATATTTAGTGAATTTTATTATTTTTTATATATATACATAAGTGAACTACGAGTTAAAATAACAAATTTAAAACACAAACAATTTAAAATTCGATATTCTGAAAACATTATCGTACAAATTTTTTTTAATATTAAGTGAATTTTATTTGTTATAAGCCAACTATTAATTGAAATACTATAAATACATATTAAAAAGGTTAATTAAATTTTAAAATTAATTTCTTGAGAAGACAATTTTTTTTAAAAAGTGCTTATTAAAAATCAAATATATTAAACAATTTGAGAATTGAACGCGTGTGAAAACAAAACCTACGAAGTTCAAGAAGTCAGCGAAGTATCAACGATCAATCAACCGGAAGAAGTATCAAAAATATGAACAACAAAAACACGAGGATATATGGTAACAAACATTGAAAATTCAAAACTGTAAGTGTTGAAAATTTTTTTTACGATTTGCTATATTGGTAACATCAGTTTTTTTTACTTTTGCTTAAATAATATATATCCGATAATCATTCAAATTTCGCGAAAAGACGCTCACTTTCGTAATTTGCCATATATTGGTAACATTAATTTTTTTTATAAGTAAATAACCTTTGCGCGATAATCATTCAATTTTCACAAAAAGACGTTCGTTTTATTTCTTTCACGATTTGCTCTATCAGTAATATTCATCATTTATTTGTAACTCCTTAATAAATGATCCTCGTGCGATAACCTATTCTATTTGCGCGAAAAGACATTCGTTAAACCGATTCACAACCTGCCATATAGGTACTATTGTTTTTTTTTCCTAAATAAATATTACTCAAGTGATAGTCTTAATTCTATTTGCAAGAAAAGACTATCGGTACACTGATTCGTATGATTATATTTTTTTTTACACAATATTTCACTAAAAATTATATAAATTTAATATTGGTACCAAAGTTACGCTTTAGATAGGTAGTACCTATTTCTTCAGTTTTCGTCGAAAATAAGGAATTTTCTTAACGCATCTATCAACAACAAATGAAAATGAGGCCTAAAAAAAATAAATCCAGCGAGAAAAAACAAAAAAGAAAATTAAAATGTGCATTAAAAAAAATTCGTGAATTAGAAAAAATAATTGAAAGGACTCAAGGAAGAAACTACCATTCAAATAAACATACAAGTTGGGAAATCAAAATCGTTGAACCGGAAAAATCTTATGCAACAAATATAAATGAACAATTTCATCCATTAGAATTAGATACAGATAACTCAACTACTATAACTGAAAACACCGATAGCGAAATGAACCCCTCAACTCTATCAATCAATGATCGTAACGAAACCCCATTATGCGACCCAGTAACAACCAATAATCAAAACCCTATTGAATTTTTCAAAAATTTTATGAGCCTACTGACTACAAATACAGAAGATATAAGAAGCGATAGTATATATAGTGCTCACGAAAAGAATATACCTAAATTTCGCGGATATCTAAGAAATCATCCCATCTTTTTTCTAAAAATATTTGAAGATTATATCATATCGCAAAAACTACCAGAAAAATACAAAATGTTATTATTCAAAGAAGCGATTCAAGAAAAAAGCTATGAATGGATGAACATTAAAAACTCTTTAAAAAATTACGCGGAAATGAAAGAAAAATTTCTAAAAATTTTTTGGAATGAAAACAAGCAAGAGGAAATATATCAAAAATTTAAAACTATCACAATAACTGAGAATAAAATAGCCATGATGGTGGACCAATTAAGGCAATGGCATCGAACCCTCAGTGCAATGAACGCTTATGAAAACAAAGATAAAAAAGTTATCAAATTAATTCTCCATAAGCTTCCTGAAAACCTACAATGCCATATTCCCCTAGATAAAATGAATGACATTGAAGCAATTTTCTTATACTTGGAAGGTTTGGCTGACTATTATGATCACAAAATTGACATGAAAATGAGTGATAGTGATTACCATAAAAATTCACCAGCAAAAAATTATTATCGCTCATACAACCAAACAAATAAATTTCGAAAAAACGAGGATAAAAGACATGAACATTACGGCAGATATGAACCTTACAATAAAAACTACAAAAACTACCAAAATCCTTATAAACGAGATAATAGATTCAGAAACAATATGGATACAAATAATCGTTTTCAGTGGAAAAATAAAGGTACAGGATGGTACGATCAACAGAAAAATTCTAATGAAAAACCGAAAGTGCGCGAGAATGAACCCCATAAAAATGAAACTCAACAGAATCATGAAAAAGAACCTAAAATAGCAATCAATTCAATTTGCCCTAAAAAAGAAACCCAGACAACAAAGACAATGAGCTGGAAAATAAAAAACAAATTTTAATTAACTCGCAAATTTCACATTTGACTATAAAACTCTCATTTGAAACTGACATTAACAAAGCTCCCACCGAAGATGTACAAAACCAAAAATATGAAACAACTGAAAAATCGCTAAATGATCAATACGAAACCAATGACGACGAAGCTGATATTTGCGCGATAAAAATAAAAATTCATGATGATGAATATATTTGCCAACTTGATTCTGGTGCAACTGTAAGCGTAATTTCGAAGAACACGATCGAAAAAATCCTAAGTAAATATGGAAAATCAGTAATTCGATTCGAACCACTTAAACAAAATATAATCCTCACCTTAGCGGATAATACGCAACATAAACCGGCAGCCCACTTAGCGTATGTGAAAATCAATTTCAATAAATTCATAATTGAAGTACCATTTTACATAATGCAAGAAACTAACCAAATTTTCTTAATTGGACTACGAGTTTTAAGATTATTCAAGTTCATCATTAATTTTAAACGAGATATAGCCACGTTCGATTATGATGATTTGCATCAAGACATAGAAATACCACTAATAAAACATATAGACCTACAACAGTTAACGATTTGTAAAATTATTCAAACTAAAGTACTCTCCACGCCACTTGCCCAAAAAGATGAAAATAAACCGAAAAATCCAAATAATAAAGCAAAATTTGAAGAACAACTTAAGCAAAAATTAGAAAAACAAAGAAAAATTGGAGTATTAACAGACACGCAAATGAAAATCGCCTTCAATACATTAAAAAAGTATCATGCGACATTCGAAAATAAAATAGGGAAATACACAGAAAAAATTGAAATTGCAATGATTCATGACACCCCATGGAAAATTAAATGTAATTATTCCCCCTCGAAACATATGATGCCAGCTATACGGCAAGAGATCAAAAATATGCTTGAACAAGGCATAATCCGGGAAACAAATACCGAATATATAAGCCCAATTGTCGTAAGGGTAAAAAAAGATGGCACTATCCGGATATGCCTAGCACCAAAACAATTCAATTTAATGGTTAAAAACCAATATAATGAACCTCCACAGTTGGAAAGCATTATCCACAATCAAAAAGGAGGACGATATTTTTCGTGTCTTGATTTTAAATGCGGATTTTGGCAACTACCGCTACATGAAAATTCCACAAAATTCTTTGGTTTTCAAGTTAATGGCCAAACGTACGAATTTTTAGTCCTACCATATGGAACAAAAATCTCATCATCTGAGTTTATTCGCGTCGTGAACACAGTACTCCGTGAAGTGATAAATGAAGAAATCACTGTATATGTAGATGATATATTAATACAAAGCACAGACTTTGAAAACCACTTACAAAATTTATGCAAAATTATTGAAAAAATTGAAAAATCTGGAATGAAATTGAATTTAGCTAAAACGGAGTTTTTCGTAACCAAAATACACCATCTTGGTTATGAACTAGGATCAAATAATATATACAAACAAGAAACCAAGATACTGAACTTGAATAAATTTAAAGAAAAACATTGGAGCAAACGAAAAAACGTCATAGTATTGAAAACGAAAAAACATATTCAACAACTACTCGGTCTTACAAATTTTTACCAGAAATTTATAAAAAATTATCAATCGATAGTAAAACCATTAACAAATGCGTTAGCTAAAGATAATTTTGAATGGGGTGAAAAACAGATTGAAGCATTCAACAAGTTAGAGACGGAATTTAACAGAAAATTCGCGCTCAACAAACCTGATTACTCCAATGATTTTTACCTATCCGTAGAAATCGACGAAGACAATTATGTTATTAATGGATGCCTAACCCAGAAAGAGAACAACGGTGAATACGTAATTTGCTTCATAAGTAAATGTTTCAAAAATCATCAAAAAAATTATACTTGTATTGAAAAAACTATGCTAGGACTACATGTCTGTCTCAAAAAAATTGCATTTATAATTCATGGTTTTAAAATACATATTGCACCCTTATACGAGCCTGTAATCAAACATTTCCATAAAATGGCGCAATTCCATAAAAAATCAGCATTATGGTTAACAACAATCAACTCATTTGATATAATATATGACAAGAAAAATGGTAAAAATATGAACGATATCAAAAGCAAAATAGTGCAAGAAATCACTTTAAATAGCATCACATCAACTTTAGAGCCCCAAATTAATTACCTTGGAATTAAAATAGAAAATGACCTTCAAACTGCGCTCCAAAATCTAGCTCAATACCAACAAAATGATAAACAAATCCAACATATTCTCACCAACATACAAAATATACAGTTTCGCAACAAATATAAATTACTACCAGAGTCACCTCATTCAAAGCGAAATATATTATATCGCGTATTACCAGATGGGTCACACGTCCCAGTATTACCCATAGAATTAGTACCAGAAACCGCGAACTACGTTCATGAATTTTTTGCCCATCCAGGTGCACAAAAGCTAAAATTAATTTTAGAAAGATATGTATATTTCAATAATATAGACAAATACATGAGGAAATTGACAAAAAACTGTCTAATATGTCGTATGAATAAAGTATATGGTGAAAAAAATACCCCTGAATTCAAACCAGTGAGAGCAATACGCATTGGACAACAATTGAGTGTTGACTTATTTGGTCCTCTACCTCCCACACCAGACGAATTACGATATATTTTAGTAACGAAAGACACATTCTCTAATATGATATGGCTTCATCCCTTAATCAGCGCAACCAGTAAGGAATGTATTGAAAAAATAAAAACTGTAATTACGGAAATACGTCAGCAAGATGTTAATATTGAAAGAGTGGTCACAGATAATGGAATGCAATTTTCTAGTTATGAGTGGAAAAATTTTTTATTGACCGAAAAAATAAAGTACAGCTACATAACATCGCATAATCCAAAAGCATCTACAGTTGAAAGGTACATGAGGGAAATCGCAACAAAAATACGCATCTACTTAAATGGAGTTCTAGATCAAACGATAAAAAACTATACACACGAAAAATGGGCTGAAAAAATCAACGAAATTCAGGAATGCTTGAATGCAACCCCCAATAAATTTAATATCACACCAAATATGCTATGGAATAAACCAGAACACGGTCAAATAGAAATTTTCCCTAATACAGCGATAAAAACAAATCCTCTCAATTTAAAAGCTAAATTAAACAGAACAGCTGAAATTATTAAAAAAATATTGAAAAAACCTGGTAAAACGAAAGAACAAATATTGAATGACCATGAATTCGACTACGCTAAAGATTTTATTTACGATAATCAAAATCGTGTAATAGTAACGGTCGATGGGGCCTGTAAGAGTAATGGCGAAAAAACTGCAAAAGGCAGCATTGGTATTTGTTTTTCACCAGAAGGTGAAATAAACCTAGCGCAAATTATAACGGCTGAAAAGATGACCAACAATATAGCCGAAATAATCGCGGTAATTACTGCGCTAGAAATATTAATTAAAGCTAAAATAAAAAAATGTGTAATATTTACCGATTCGCGATATGTGGAGACTAATTTAAATAAAAATGTGGAACAATGGATAAAAAATGGCTGGAAAACGAGAGGAAAAAAGGAAGTAGAAAATAAACAGTTATTTGAACGATTAATCGAATTAAAGAAGAATTTCGAAGAGGTCCAATTTAGACATATATACGGCCATACTTTTGACCACTGCAACATAATTGCCGACTCACTTGCTAAATCAGTCTTATATGCAAATGAATGTGAGCAAATTTTATCCAAATTAGAACAAGCCATGAAAACGTGTGAAACAGGTGCAAATCATTTGCGCGACGCTATAGGCACTCTGCAACTCGCTCGGCAATTTATTCATGATACAAACGACGAACAAAATTATAACGCCAAAAACGAAAATCCAACTACTTATGAAAAAGGAGACTTAATATTGATTACCTTACACCAGCAATCAAATGCCGAAAAAAAAATCACCAGCAAATTTTTCCCTCGTAGAGATGGACCATATGAGATTATCAAAAAATTATGCAAAAACTGCTACCAAATTCAGAATGTCACAAATCCAGAAGATATCAAAAGCGTAAATACCCAACAAATACTTAAATTTGCAACAAAAGCCGAAATACTAGAAAACGCTCAAGATAAACAATGGAAAAAGCTGTTAAAAAATGCAAAATGGAAACAATAATTCAAAATATCAGCATCTAACTGTTTAAAAAATGAAAAATCGTACTGATATAAATATATGCATTTGGTATAAAAATGGGAAAAATTACTATTCACATGCATGAAGTAGATGGATAAAGGAACGAGGGCAGGGTGATTAGTAGGGTAGCTCTGCAACTATGCATGCATAGTTAAAACTTTTTCCGGCTCCCCCGTCAAAGTGCATACTGAATAGTGATATACCTATTAAAGATACCATTACAACAAAGAATAAAAATGAAAGAAAACATACAAGGACAAGAATCCATCAATATGGAGAACTCAAGATCCAGCAAGACTCAAGAGGACACAGGAATACGAGGAAGCTCAAGAATTGATGAATAAAAATATAATCTTAATTTTACCATAAGAAACCCGTACATTTCCCCTCACTATTAAACCGATCATAATTTCATTATAATATTTCTCTTAACTTTTCAATATAAATCTAACTAATATAGTAAAAAAAAAAAAAAAAAAAAAAAAAAAAAATTATAATAATTTGAATTTAATTAATACTATGACTGAGTCATGTATGCGTAATTGGGTACTCCATGTTACGACTTGAACAACTTGAATACATAATAAACGCAACTTTTAATCATGATTGAGTTGCATATGCGCAATTACCTCATATCAACTGACTAAAGAATAAATTAAATATGCTGCAAATAAATAATAAAGTATGAATCATATCTATTCGGTTGTAATAGATAACAAAGATGCCTAATTTTATATCAACATCAGAATCGAAGCCCAATCAACAAGTGCAAGGAACATACTCCAGAGTTTTCTGTTGTATGGAAATTGCATTACCCTTCAATACACTACCGATGTTATGACCATAGGCATCCCGAGTACCATGGCCAGGTCTCTGGATTAAAAGTACTATGCGCTCATAACTAGTGTCGGACGACAGTGTACTTTTAGGGGGCGTAACTGCTGTTGATTGACTTTGAAATTCAACGCAACAACGAAAAAAAAAAAAAAAAAAAAAAAAAAAAAAAAAAAATCACCAATCCTTTCCAGTAATCCAAAATATTAATTTCTACAACCTGACTAATGCAACAATTCAAGACACGTGAATTGTACATAAATAGCAGGAATAGAATCTCTTATCCTTAATAAGACTATACCATAGTTACCTATCAAAACATAAAGCAGGGCTAAGGAAGAGAACTGCATAAAATTATGACCATGATAGGTAACTGGGTATTTATAACCTACCTAACAGAGACTGATCAGATGTATACAATCGCTGATGAGACGTACGTTATATTCACATAGTATTACGCACGAATACTATATAAACGATGCGAATCATAATCAGCCATTCATTTATTAGTAGCATATCAATGTACGTGATATGCACATAAATGAGCTAAACGTAAACATCCACATTAGAATTCCATCAATCGTCAAAATACTGAACCCATAGTACGAGTGGTTTAACGACGAAAGTATGGAATTTCTACAGTGAATAGTCTCTTCCTACCTGAAGTAAACAAATGCGTTACTCGCTTGCGCTTACCATTTTTTTTGAAAATGAACATATTGAACGATGTTCATTTAGAAAAATAAAAATGGAAAGACGCAACCAGTATCCCATCCAATTACATATCCTTTCGTAAAACTTCTAATAAATACGAAGTGGTGAATTCTCGTCAATTGACGAAATGTAAATACACATGTGCGTTATCGTAGCAACAAGCATAAAATGTGAACATTGCACATTTAAAATATCCAATGTTGAACGGACGAATTCTCGTCAATTTACGAAATAAAAATAAATGTGTATTATCGGCAACAGGCATAAAATGTGAACATTGCACATTTAAAATATCCAATGTTTTTGTCCAACACTTGGAGCGTACTATTACTGATTGTATTATATTTTACAGTTTGTAAAGATCGCATTTTTGATTGTTAAGCAATAAAAGCGATAGTTAATTACCAGATGCGCATTTTAGGTTTCTATTAAAAAAAAAAAAAAAAAAAAAAAAAAAAAAATCAAATGGTTTGAAAAGGTTTATACCTACCCTAAAACTACGCAGTTAACATAATGACTCAGTCAAACACGATGTAGCAGCCATCTGTAAAGTGCATATAATAAAGAAAAAAATAAGAGCAGGCATTTCTTTTTGAAAATTAGAAATACGACAGAAACGTGATAAATCGAAGGACAAATTCCAATACCACGTGTTTGGTTTGGTGATCCCTTGTCAAGTTTTATTGCCTTGCAATAAATACCTCTACATTTTATGTGACTGTTTCTGAGCTGATTCCTTTCCACTAGTCATTCACGCAGCCGGCTGTAAAAATTTTAAATGGAGCAGTGCGCTTTTACCTTTTTTGTTCTAGTTTGGTCGCCCACTACTCCCTTCAAATTTTGGTGCATTTAACCATCTGCGCGAACGCCGCTTTTTGAACTTTTCCTTCACGTATTATTAACAAGCAACCTGCACTTCATAATACGCGAGTGAAAAGTTAGTGCAATGAAGCGGTGACGTTCGCTTAGCACTTTACCAGTAAATATATGGTATTTTACCGTAATTTATGCTGATTACGCTACGAATGACATCTTGCCCTCCAACCAGTGGTGACGATGAAACTGGTTATGATCTTTCCACCCTGCATACTAAATTTTAATTGGTAAAATAGCAACCAAACTCCGCCCTTATGAATTTAGGGGTGAAATGTACGGGAAACTGTTTTAAATAATTTTTTTAAGATGTTTTTATCTTAATCACACACTCGGTTTCTGAATTCCAACTAGTTCGTAAGCTGGTAATTCAAAGAGTCGTTTAATAGTCGATGAGAAATTTATGTACGCATTTAATGTTGATGTAATCGTGTTTTAGAAAAATAAAAATAGTTATTTCCACAAAAACTGGTGTCGACATTATTTCGCGCTACAATATGAATATACGTCACATGACGATTTTTACTTTTTTTTCAAATTTTAATTTTTTTATTGATTTTCTATTTTAATGTTTTAATGAGAGAAAAATGACGAAGTCATAGTTGTTATTAGTTTTAGCGAAGGTTTTAATGATGACTTTATATTTTGAAAAAATATTTATTTAAAAAATTATCAAACAATATAATATTATTTTATTTATATTTTTTAGAATACTGTGCATTCAATAAATAATATTTTTTTTTTCGATCATCCTTAAAACTGTATTAGTGAGTGGAAACGTGACTTATTATATTCAAGTTTATGAATACTAAATTCGTTTCGAAAAGATTGAATTTACATTTAATTTCAAAAAAATAATTTCCAAAAATTCAAAAAGTGATAATTCATTGGACGCTTAGTACGCCTCCTCATCTATGTATTTTCGAGAAAAAGTTGTTTCATGATCGCGAGCTCCGTTTCATAAATTTAGGTATTGAAAGTTCGTCCATTTCATAGGGGTAAAAATGAAAAAAATCTCATCTCATATTACTAAGATAATTTTCAATTCCTTTTTCTTAGCCTAATCTCACTAAGAAAAGCAAAGGAGGAAAAAGTGAAATAAATTACGTCAACAAATAACACCATATTTAGTATTAATGAGATTTCAATAAAAACTTTATTTCAACGCTTTAGTACACGATATTTAAAAAAAAAATAACTACACATCAATACGCATAGATTCAACATAATTTGTAATTAGCTTGGCCGGTAATTTTAAGGACTTGTCATTAAAATTAATAGCGATAACAATAATAAAATATTGTCAGTTGTTAATCAATTTCTTCTCGGTTACCCCAGAATATAAAACTATTCTCATTTTCACGAATCTTCAGTTACAGCATCTCTTGGTTTTCTACAAACGAAATAAACGCTTTCGTATTCATATTGCAGCATGGAATTGGGATTTTGAGCGTATTTCGATTTAATGTGAGTTTTTTCTTTCTGTAATTTAAAATTAGGGTTAGAATTGAAAGGTAGGTTTAACTTTCTGTTTTTCCGACGAAAACAGATTAAAAAACGAGCTAATTAGAAGTCGTTGATTTTTTACCTCGTAAATAAATCCAAATCCTTTTATGATTTCGCGTATCATTTCATAACTCGGTTCAATCGAATTTTGATCGATCATATTACTAAAGTGGTATAACAGAGGACCCAGATTTATCCAAATGCCGCCTATGAATGAATTTTATGATTTATAATTTTATATACGGAGATAATTATCGCAGGGTTGTTTCACAACGAAAAAATTTATAATACCTGGTCTTAATATCTTATAGATAACTTCAATAAAGGATAAAATATTATTCGCGCAGTCGATAAAAAAACATGTAGAAACACAATCCCATTCATTTTCCGTTGTGTATACCTGAAAAAGGTGACAAAAAATTGACATATAGAAACATAGATTTTTTTAATGAATTAATAATGTAATACGAAAATTTACTTCTAAAAAATCACCGGCGACCATTGAGAATTGCGAGTTTTTCGGAATGCTTTCGGATAAATTAACGTCTGGAAAAAAAATACTTGCTAGCTGATCTTTAGTTTCTAAATTATTATCACATTGGTGAATCCAAGGGTACAACTGATGCAAATTAATACCATGGCAACTGTAAGAAAAAAAAATAATACAAATATTTCGTATTCATAGATACATATTTCTAATAATTTAATGAGAATTTAACCATACCGGTTCAGGACGAAGTTTGACGCTATTAGCATGAACAGAGAAAATTCATTCCCTTGGCATGAATAACCATGTCTGGCGATTTCAAAAACTAGACGACCGAGACCTGCTCCAGGAACCAAGACCTTAATTGATTGAGATTCACTGTGCCAAAACAAATAACATTACGAGGCGAAAATATTCAAGAGGGTTAATCAACTGATAACTTACTACAAATGTTTTGGAAACTGGTTAACTATTTCGTCCACTATCGGTTGATAGCAAACCTTTCTTTCTTCACTACCTTCGGCGCTCCAATCACGCATAAACTGTTTTAACGTAGATTGTACTTTTTCTTGGTCAGTTTCTACCGGAGTCACTCGTGGTATACAAATCTAGAAATATATATAGCTGTTACAAGTAATATTATTTCCAACGTAGATATAATGAACTACACTCACGGTACGCGGATTAGTTTCTTCCGGATTAATATTTTCGAATAAACATCCAACGTCTTTCAGTATCAGTTTAATCACGCTGTAATTTTGTTCAATACAACTTCGAACATTTTGCAGGTGCTCTTTATAATTTTGAAGTAATTCTTGATGATTACTTGGTAAAGTACTCACATAACTTTCTGAACGAGTTAAACGCGCTAAAGAGTGTTTTCTGTAAGTGTAACAAAGTCATGAATTAATTAACAAGGAAAGTAATACTTAGAAGTAGAGGGGTTCGAGGCATAGGACTCTATGTAATCAATCTAAATGATTAAATGATTACTAAATCACGTTGAGTATGAGCACTTAAATGAAACAAATATAACTCGAAGGTACTTCAATATAATAAAATAGTTTTATACGAATATGCGCTGATACAGAAGTAGGTGATAGTACAAAAAGTTCCTGTGTTTCTCTGTTAGTTAACTGTTACCTTGCGATGTTATCGCTGTAGGTTTCTTTTTGGAGTTACTTAGAGCTCAGTTACAATTCACGATGCAATTTCAGAAGTTGTGAACAAAGACCGGTTGGTATCCTTATTTATTTGCTTTTCAATCACAAATGGATTTGGCATTTAGAAATCGAAAACACCTCAAGGAGCAACTAACACAAACACTCGGAATGCGGTTTATTTCAAAATAATACGTTGAAATGAGAGAAAGTACCTGTAAAAATTAAATGCTGAAACTATTCGTTGAAAATTTAGTTTTTCTTCTTCGTTTTCCAAGGCATTCATTGTTGTAAAAACTTGAACGAAATTGTTAACTCTGACAGCAAAATGGACAACGGATTAGACTGAATAATTGATGGAATAAATTTAACTTTCGATATATTTCGTATACAAATTGGATTTAAATATTAATTAATCAACGTACAATTCGATTTTTTAATTATAAATTTAATAATTTATAGTTTAATTACTTATACTAAAGCCCTACCATTACTACCACGAGTGTATTCGTTAAAATTTGTCCAAAAGTGCACACTTGCGCAGTGATACGTATTTGTTCTCGTTTTATAATGGCATATTCGACTCTTTTATCAAAATTTCGACATGTAAATACATGTAATAACTTCAAAGTAACTTCCTTGTGTTTTATTTCAAATCGTTCAGTTCAACTTATGAACTTTTGTAAACATTAAATTAGTGATAAGAAAAAAAGGGAAGAATTTTGAAAATTTCGCTATTCGGTGATCTTCTGAAATGTGAAAAGCTCGTCAACTATTATTTTGATAATATTGCTCTTTTTATTTAAATTTTTTTGAAACATTTGAAAAAATAAGTGGTATTACCGATTTAAGTGCGTTTAATGACTCTTATCTGTGATCAAGCATTCCTATCTCTTATTTATTTGTTTTATGACTGATCAAAACACTCCCAAGGGGAAGAAGGCGGATAGTTATTGAATTTAGTTACATTTTTTAATGTTTTCTTTCGATTAAGAATTGCCGTAATTACAATGGCCGTATTGTTTAATGAAAATATGAATATCAAATTAAAAATAATCAGCTAAGTTCGCGTTCTTAGAACAATGTATGACTGTTGTATACGTAATCAAATTGATAAGAAAGTCGTGAGTTATCAACTACAAGGGTATTTTTAGCTGTATTAAAATTAGCAAATACTTGTTAATTTATTCTTATTGCATTGTTTGAATTTTTATTAATGTACTCTCTATTATGGACAGTAATCATTTACAAACACCGGAGTATAAAATCAGCGTCATACTTTTACAAGTATTGGAAAAGCTGAAAGAAGAGCCGACTGCTAGTAAACTCAAATCCGCCAAAGTGATGGCCGGCAATGATTCAATGCGAGTGATGCAGTACGTTTTACCTATTGTTATGCAAGTAGAAATGGAGGTATTGAAATTCCACGGATACGATGATAGCAGAGAAGGATTAATTAAATTTACTCAGTTGGTTAAAGAGTTGGAAGAAATTGATTCGGCTATACGTAATTTACATGATGTATTAAAATCGCAGTATTTACCTCCAGTTTCTGTTTATCGTGATGAAGATTCTTCTATTAGTTCATTCGAATAAGTAACCAAATTACCATTTTTTTTGATATTTTTTTTACTAATTCCTTTGTATTTTTTTAAGAAAATCTTTTGCATTTTAAGATACTTGATAACTTGACTAGTGGTAAAGTTTTTATTATATGTGTTATCTAATAAATGTTGAGTAATAATTTCTAATTGTGTTTTGCGTACTTGATTGTAATTTTTTTTTTGAATTTTATTCTCATTATGAAGGCAAATCACGATCTATCCTACTATCTCAATCCCCATGAATATAATTAAAGAGTTGAAAAATAAGTAATTTTGTTCGTGTACTTAATTTCCTTAATATTTGGCTTGTTCTTTTATTCATTTTCTGGAAATATGCATATTTTATACTTCAATTTTCGTGCAAATTTCTTAATCTGACGCTCGGAATATAACTTTCAATCTTTTGCTGATTTTAGTGCAACACTGCATTTATTTTAATCTGGGTTCAACATGGTAACAATGGTAACATTGCTTTTTCGTTTTAGAAAGCACTCCTTACGAAATTAATTTGAACTATTAGGGTACTTTTTTTTTCGAAAAAAACCTAACGTATGCAAATGTAAACAACTTTATCTGGTAGTTCATTGATACAAGAAAGTGGAAAGTTTTTTCGTTTTCAACTCAACTTTCAAAATGGTTTGATTCTCGTCGAGAAAGTTTTCGTACAGTTCATTTTTATTCAGAAATCAATGCACATTTTCGTTGTTCCTCATATTATAAGTAAGCTCAAGATATTACTTATTATTAATATTTAATTATCAAGTGCTGCATTGCAGTGTTGTGTTTGCAGTATAAAATATCAGAATCGTATACATTTTCTTAATTTTCTTTCAATTACTCCATGAACTATTTGAAATATTGAGAAAGAAACGAATACAAAAAGTATACTTGAATTTACAAATAAAAAATACGATTCAGTTCAAAAAATAATGATTACAATCTTTCTTAGCTCGAAAGGAGAAATTTGTTTACATCGTAGAAATTTCTCTTTTCTATTCCTGTAACGTGTATACGCAGAACATTTCATTGACAGTGATGTAATTTATGTACACTTCTTGTTGCAGAGTTATTTTAAAGATGCGTTGAAAATGGACGATGAAATTCAAGAAACAGTTGAAGCAATCCTTGGTAAAGATGTCAAAGTAATAGATTGCGAAAAGAAATCTACCATTAAAGAAGAAGAAGTTCTTCTCATCAACGGTTGTCCTGTTACTCTCGACGGAGAGGATGGTGTTGCCATCAAAGATGCCTTGTTACGTGGTAACATTCCCAACTGTCAATCTTTAAATCAGATTTTGGTCCGAGTTGGCATACTCAAAGCTCCAGTTAAATTAGAAACCAATTTGAGCGTTAAGTCCAACGTGGTTACTCGCGAAGAAGTGACTGTTGCCAGAGGAGGTCAAGTGGTTGACGAACGTTCTCGAGAAACCAAAGAAGATAATTTTTATACCAGTAATACCAGCGAGATTTGGGAACCAGTTGGCATCGTGTCTAATGATGATTTATCTTCCATCAATTCCAATACTGATAAAAATTTTTCTTCGTTTTTATCCACTCCAGTCGTGTACCCGAAATCTGTAAAATCGCCATCAATGAAATCAGGTAGCGATTCGGGTAATTCGACTACTGCCGATGTATTAGATTCTCCTCATGTACAATGCTCTCGTTATAATACTCCTAAAAAATTCCAAGAAACTAAAATGACATCGGTTTCGAAGAAATTTTCTTCCGATACGGAGGATAAAACCGACTTTGTTTACTCTTCTAATTCAGTCAGTGGTGCTAATTTGAAAGATGCATCTCTCGTACACGTATTACCTTTAGGTCCAACTTTGAAGAACGTATCAGCCGGTGCTGCTTCGTCGGTAAGCTTTATCGTGAATATTCACCATTAGTTGAATTCGCAGGAAATTAATTCTTATTTTTTATTCAGGACTTGGTATTTCGCGATGGAACTCTAGTATCTGGTAGTTTAGATGCTTTAATAAAACACATGATACCCACGACAGATTATTATCCGAATAAAGATTATATTTTTGCATTTTTACTTACTTCTCGTTTGTTCATAAAACCAAACGAATTGATGGACCGGGTAACACATCTTTGCGATTTGGAGTATAATTTTAATAATAAATCACCACAAAATAAAGTAATAAACGTTTCCATACTATTAAAGTATCATTTACGGAATAGCTGATGCAGAAATCTTTTCTTTTTATGTAGGAAAAATTAGTTCAATTTATGCCTCGATTGGTTCAGCTGATGGAAGATTGGATTGAAGCGTTCCCTTACGATTTTCGTGACGACAAACTTATGGCTCATGTGCGAGCCACATTACAAAAATGTGTCAACGTTAATCCGGACCTTCTTCCTAAAGTGTCGACTATCGTTCGAAACCTACTCGAATGCCTCACCAATTTAGAACATCACGAAGAATTTTTACAAGAAGTCAACCAAAATTCTCCCAAACAGTCTGTCGATGTTTTACCTCCTGTAATTATTAATTTTTATGTTGCGTTATTTTGAATATAAAATGAAATGAAATAATCAATGTGGAAATATGTAGATGTATAAAGCAAAAACTGTAAGCAGCCATGTTACATTATTGGGTTGAATTTTGAATAAAGGCAGTTCAGGCGTGCAAATAATATTTCTAATGGAGATTGGAAATCTCTACCTGTCCCTTCTACCGTTAAAACCATTTAAGAAGTTGATTGTATGACATACGCTACTTCTTGTTCACATTATTTGTTGTCTAAATACATAAGGACATTTTCCCTCCAAAAAATCATTTCTCGTTTCAAGTCTCCTCTTGAACCACTTTGAATATTTCTACATTATTTTATTTTACATACATTTGAGTGTCTTTGCAGCCAATTTGGAGCATTACGATTTTCACATTTTTTAGGTAAATGTTGTGGAGTTATGCCCAGAGCCAAAAATTCTAGCTCAGCAATTATGTCACATTGAATTAGAGCGATTATATTACATTGGTCCGGAAGAATTTGTACAGGCATTCGTTCAAGAGCATTCGAGCGGCGAACATTGTACAGATAAAAAGAAAACTTGTAATTTAGAGTCATACGTGCAGTGGTTTAATAGACTTAGTTATCTAGTTGGATCGGAAATTTGCAGGGTAAATATTACTCTCGCCTTAACATGTATTTTTCTTTTTCGCAAAAAATTTCATTGAAATTTTATCATCAATTTTTCAGCATATGAAGAAAAAAGCTAGAATTAAAACGGTCGAGTATTGGGTTGAAGTGGCTCGAGAAAGTTTTAACATTGGTAATTTCAATTCGCTTATGGCTATTATCGCCGGATTGAATCTTTCTCCAGTGGCAAGGCTGAAAAAAACTGTAAGCTAAACATGATATTTTACGCAAATATCATGAGCATTTTTTACGAAACGTTTTTATTATAGTGGAGTAAAGTGCAGTCAGCTAAGTTTTCCATCTTAGAACACCAAATGAATCCTACTTCCAACTTTAGCAGCTATCGATCAACTTTAAAAGCAGCTATGTGGAGATCGACGGGCAATAACGTGCAACATCAGTGCCTCGTTATTCCCTTTTTTTCTCTTTTGATTAAAGATATTTATTTCCTAAACGAAGGTTGTGCTAATAGGTTGGTAAATTCCAGTTTTACTCCCTTTAAGATGTATATATTTAGTGTATAGCAATATTAATTTTTTTCTCATTTTAAGGTTGCCAAATGGACACGTAAATTTTGAAAAATTCTGGCAATTAGCTCAACAAGTCTCAGAATTTATTAACTGGAAAAAAACAGTGTGCCCGTTTGAAAAAAATTTACACATTATAACATTCCTGCAAGCTAGTCCAGTATTATCCGAAAAAGGTACTGATTAGATTTGATCGTTAAAATAGCTGAATTGTGTTGAAATTACTAATATTTTATTTTATCGTAGCTTTGTTACTCGCCTCCTATGAATGTGAACCACCGGATAATAGTCATGATAAAGAACAATATAAACTATTGAAGTAAATTTTATTTAAATTATTTTGTATCATCAATCATGTATTCGATAATTAATATTATACTTTTCTATTTTCAGAAACGGCGATGCTTAGTTCTTCCCGGCAATTTAGGTTTCGATGATTTTCCTTTCAGACATACAGTATTTTTAATTGATAAGTTTACCGCATTTGTGAAAATCATTCCTTTTATCAACTTTTCAAATATTGTTAATTAATTTGGTAATAGAATTGAACTTTCAATCGTAATTATTCGACACGAAATATTAGATTCAAATAGTTGTCCTTTTTTTTTTTTTTTTTTTGTTGTAAATTGATCTCTGTAAGGTTGTATTTTTGTCATGTCTGTACGTAATATCTATGTAGAATAATGAAGAAAGCCAGCAGTTCTGACCAGATGAGTTTTTATTACCAGAAATTTTTTTTCCATTATGTAGTTGTACCTGCATAATCGTTTCCTTTAATACTTCATTGCTTGTTCCTGTTATACATTCGTTTTAACTTTTTAATTACGCTTTGAGCTTGTAATTTTATATTACTTTATTTTTCTTTTCCTTCGTTATATTTTTTAGATAGTGTCAGCTGATTAATATGTCACACGTATTACAAATTTGAAGGCTGTGGCATTCTGTTTCCATTTACGTAATAAAATCTTACATACTTTCTAAACTACAATACCTCTTGGAAACGAATGTTCAGTTGTGTAACGATACTTAATGGTTGTTTTATATGACGTATTAATGCTTACTTATGGGTATTAACATAATTTTTTCTAGGTAACACAATAATGAACATTTTGCGAAATAAGTTTTTATTACTTTTTACTTTTTTTACTTATTTTATTGCGAGTTCGTGTTTTATTATTATTTTTTATTTATTTTTTTTTTTGTAATGTGATAATTTTTTCTTTTAATTTTGTTTTCTCTTTTTAAATTTATTTTTGCATTCTGTTTATTTTTATATGTATGATTTGTACAGTATTACAACTTTATGTTGCGGAGTTGCGCTTCGGGAGGATTTTTCATTCTTAATCGCTTTTAAAGATGTGTAAAAGTTTGTCTCATTTCCATAGATTCGAATATTTTCGAAATTTCTTTCGTTTAGTGAATCCAAAAATTACATTCCACGTAACAAGGCATTCTTATGAACTGCCTTTTTGCAGTTGAATGAAAAGAAGTGTTCTCCAGTTCCTAATTATTACACACTTCTTTACCGTATTTTCGAGGATATTGTTAATAATAATACGAAAACTTCATTTAACAGTTTATATGATATTTATTAACACAACAAGAACATAATTCAAATTACAAGTTAGATATATGAATTAATGTTTTAATTATTACGCAATTCAACTTAATGATAAGTGGTAAGTTTTTCAGAAGAGTAAAACTAATTTAAAGTTACCGTCGATTATAATTAAAATAAATTACACAAAACGAGAAATGTAATGTAGGTATATTGTAGTCAACTTAATTTTTTTGTGAATTATATTTCAGTTTCATACGCTTGTAATTAACAAAAATATAATATGCTTATATACGTACTTTGAAGTTTTTGCACTGGTATTTTTTATTTATTTGTTTTTTTTTCAAAATATTTTTGAAGTAATTTCTATTCTGATCACAATTATACCGAAATCTAAAGAACATTTCATTTTGAAAATTTACGGAAGACGTTTATGACTTCATTTATTGTACTGTTGATCAAACATGTTATGAGTTGTGATTACGAAAAACCAGCCTTTTTCTATTTAATTAATCCTACATCTATGTTATAGGTAACTAAAAAGGATATGTATAGGTAAATGATGAGTAATTTTTTTTTGAGCATATTACAAAAATAAATCGTCAGTCAGTTGTTCTAGGGTGAATGGAGAAGAAAAAAGTCCAAGTGTGGAAAGAATCTTTATGTTTAGGGTACCTCACAAAGTGATGTTGGTGTTTAACTTTATACCCATGATATGGTCTTCGACAAATCCCATAAATGAATTTGAGAAAATTAAATGAAAAATCTAACGAGCTGTATATTTCAATTCATTATTTCATACGCTTAGAAAATTCAAAGTAAAATTTATTCTACTTGGTAGAATGTATTCTTGGTAACTATGGTAGGAGAGCTTTAGAAGCTTTTGGTATGAACTTTAACAGTACAGTTATAAAAGTAGGTATTTCTGAGAAACTGCTAACGTTATATAATTAGTGTAATGGTCTCCGTTTCAATCAAGCCAATTTTTCTAGTTAATAAACAAACAAAAACAAAACAAAAAAAATAAAACCTACTAGATCACTCGAATTTTCTACTTGGTAACTAATTTAATTTTTGTTGGTTAATAAATCCCTCATGGATAATAAACTTTCTTTTAAACGTTCGGTAAAACGATTTGTACTGGTGGTTTCATTCGAGTAAAATGAAGATATACAAAATATTATACTGTCGTCTTTAGAATTATAAGATGCTCCATATCCATCAGGAACCACTGGCCCGTATCCCATGAAAGAGTCTGTTTTTGTAGTTACCTGAAAACAAAAATGTATTTTTAAATGTGTGATTGCTGACGAACTAATTTTCTGTACAAGTATTGACGGCATACTTGACTCGTAGATAAAGAAAAATGATTTGCTATGGCGAAAGCTTCATCTTCGAAGATATCGGCATTCATGAAATAATCTTTCGCTGTCTGTCTCAGCCCTAATAGATGAATATCGATTCCTTGACCATTTATATTCTCATAGGTGATCTCAGTTTGTTTTCGTATTGCTTTGTGGAATAGCTCAAGCTTTTTATCCTTCTGTGCATAAAATTGAACGTACGTTTAATACACTTGATTATAAATGAATTTATTTATATGGGTACCTATTTATCTGAAACTGTTGAAAAGCTAACCGAAGTGGTAATAGACATTCTTCGAGATTTAGATGGATCAGTGAATTTATATTCAACATTGTGGTCATGCATGGCTGAAACCCATTCCAAAACTTCCATAGTTTCAGCACGAATACAGTCGACACGGCCCAACAGGAATCTCCGCGTGGATGCACTTTCATAGGTGGCACACAGTCTGCCATACAATCTGCGCGATAAAAGATTTTCAATAGATGTTGACAGCGTGAGAAAAGCTCAATTAATTTAAGCTCTAAATACTTGAAGTAAGTGAGTTGAAGCGCAAGTTGTATGTAAGCATCTGGACTGACCCTGCATGATTTGATGAAATTTTTGCCGTAAATGGCGAAACGAAAAACATTGAAATCCAGATCTTGAATGAAACTACGGAAAAATGGATTTGTTAAAATTTATATTTGTAGTCATTAAATTAGTGTTTATTCGTATCTTTTCATTTTATTTACTTATCAATTTTGTTTTTAGCTTCAAAAATTTCTCTTTCTAAATTTCTGGTTAAATTCCACGTCAATTTTTCCGGTATTATTTGCGGGTCTTTTTGATCAGTGATGCTTTCTAATGTACTGCAGCTTTTTAACATAGATTCTACAGCGTTTATTACTGCAACTCCCTCAGCTGGAGAATGCTCGTAGCAGAGTCCGCTAACTCCATCAGTGCCAATTATGAGCTGAAATTATGATTTCAGTTTTTAATCAACGAATACGAAATCATCGAGTAAAAATGATATTGCTTAAAATTGTATGATAGGTAGGAATCAACGTATGGGTAGGTATTAGTTTATGGATTGTATAAAATTGATTTAATACTTAGGTATATTCTCATTTTCAACAATTATATGCAAATATATGTAAAAAATGAAGAAGAGAAATGTATAATAATTTTAATCCTTACGTACATTATAATCTGTTATTTTTTATTCAGTTTTTTAAAAAGAAAATTAGATTTTTTGATTATCTTTCGTTTCGCCTTATTGCATAGACTAGGCAATTCACACGACACACGACTCGAGTAGGATGTTTCGAAATTGAAAAGCCAATTCAGTTCTGTGCATTCTCGTAATTTCGCGCCTTTTCGTCATAAGCGTCATTTACTTGGAGCTATCAGTGTAATTTTCATTGTACATCAGAACGTAGAAGTGATTTACGAAAAAATGTTTTAAAGTTTTGGTGATTGTTAGAAATTCTCACCAAATCTATGCACGAAGAATGTGAATGTAAATACGAACTTGTATCGTTTTTTCGAACCATCGATTTCCTGTATTCGCGGTCGAACCACCACCATGGATCATTTGGTGAGCCATGCTCGTTTCATCTCGAGTTGAAGTTTTGTGGCCGACATTTTCGTAATTGTACTTGCTATTGAACGACGATCTCAGTTCTTTCAAATCGAAGCAAATAATGAGCATACATTTTTCAATGAAGGTTAAATTCCGTTGATTATTCTCATCTGAAATTACGAAAATTTTTATACACGATGATCTGAAGAATAACAGTGAATAATCGATGTGATAAAAGGTAAGAATATCACTCAGTTTACTCAAATTTCGATGTTATCGTAAGTAAGTAATGTGATGAAAATAGCCGCAATAAATGTTTCATTGTGAGAATATACCTTTACTCAATTGTTCTCGTAGAGTAGCCCACAAATCTCGTTTCAATCCCGTTAATATACCCACAGACGGGGACTGAGGTTTCTTGTCCATATTGTCTTTAATTATGAACAGCATTTGCATCATAATTTCATTTTCAGTTACTAAATCAGCGTTTTGACCCGTGGTCAAATGAATAATGTAAAACTGAAATGTTTTGTGTTTTAGGTAAGTGATAAGATTCATATGTTCACGAATTACTAGGTATAATTATCGCTTCAATATACCTGATCATTGCAAGCGACTATGATGTGTGGGCGAAATCTGGTGAACTCTGTTTCCGATCTCATCAGCGAATCTTTCGTAATACCTGGCGATCTGTACGATGTAAAAATTCTATAATACTGAGCCATGCATAAGGGCTGAGGTTTGCCATCAGTCATTGCTGTTTCGGTTGGTAATTCGTTCCTATAAATAAAATAATTATTAACTCGATTAATCGATCAATAAAACAGATACTAATGCGTGAAATAGAATCAATTACCGGTCTAGTATATCTTTGAAAGCTAACGCCGAAGTTACTAATCTAGCTGCATATTGTGCCATCTCCAATGGACCGAAAATAGCGGCATTTGGGCGTAGAGGGAAAACCATACCTGGATTCGAGTTTATTGGTAATGCGGCCTGATTATTCAAATACATATCATCCAACCACCAATCATACGCCTGAAACGAATATCTAAAGTAATGATTTTCATAACCTTGAGATTACTCATGGCATCGAATCTAACGCCATCGTTATATTACGGTGAAAAATGTCATACCCAATTAGCGTATATTTCTCTTCGTTTTTCCAACATTTGCTGTAATTTTTCACCGATACCGTTTTCCGAACCGAAGTTACCTACGAGCTGTTCCGTGTATTTGTATTGTTTATCCGATAGTATTGGTTTCACTGCCTCTAAATAACGACATAATGTATGTGGCAGATCCGGTACTGGTAATTTAGGCAGAGAGTAGTCCTAAAACCGTAATAAATCGTCATTATACCGTAACACATTCTCCCAACGGGTAGGCTTTAATTTTGTAAAATTAAAAGGGTAAAGTTACCACTCCATTTTCCACTATATTATTACTGAACTCATCCTGCAGGTTGGAATTTGAAGATGAAGTTCCCAAAAGCCAGTCTGAAAAATTTACTATGCTTCGTCTCCATCCTATTAAACATAAATGGTTCAATAAATTAATACGATTTTTGAATAGATATAATAATCGCAAAATGCGGAGCCACAATGAGTGTATTCTGTATTTTCGATGTTCGAAGATGGAAAATAATCTACAATGGAACGTCTCATATTTATATAGGGTTATTGTATTGACATGTTTACCTACTTCAGAAATATGGTCACGTTTTATATTCGTCAATTTCTCACTAATCCAGAAATGGTATTTACGTAAGTCCTGTCGATACTGAAAATAACATCTATGAATGCTTATTGAAGGATGTAATCATTTCTTTTTTTTTGTTTGTTTCTAGTGTAAACCTGAATATATTAATTTTAAACCAAATTGTGTTTTATGCAAAGAGGCATTGTGTCTATAGCGTACATGATTTTTTGATCATCTTTCATCACCTTAATTTTTATTAATTTAAAAAATATTTTTTATTATTGTTATTTTTTAAATTATCGTGTTTATTCAACGATTGTAGTTTCATCAAATTCCTGGTCTCTACATTATTTATGAGCGAGAAAAAAATTGCTACTCCAAATTATTTCCTATGAACATGATTAGGTAAGTGTGAGCAGAATGTTACAATGATAGTCTAGGGGTATATAGTCAAAGTATTTGCATTACTTTTAATTTACTCCGATTTTTTTAGCAGAGTTTTTAGCGAAAAACTAAGCTATTACAGCCTACCTGACTCAGGAAGGAGGGGTAGGGGTAGAGTGGATCTTGAATGTTTACATTTCACACTATTTTCTTGTAATTGATTTAACGCTTTCCGTAACGATATATTCATATTATTTTAGTTAGGGCTTTCGAAAAACAGTAAATATGAATTGGACATTGCCTAATGAGGATCTCGAAAGGGTTTTTCAGATTTTCAATTCAACTTGTAATGGAGTGATGGAGGATACGCATAGGGTTCAAAATTTAGGATCGTGATGTCATATCATAGATTGATTGAGCATACTAAAATATCAAAATTTGAGCCTTTTGAGTTGATTTTGAGAGTTGGAGAATTAAGTATTTTTTGAAAGGGAGTCATGAAATTTAATGAATCGCACATCTTCCTTCTATATGCAGATAGAAAGTTGTAAATTTGTATACGACGGTCAATTTAGCGTTGAAATATGACTACTTTAATTCGGATCAAAAAGATTCAAAATGACGGATGCTCAGAATTTGAGGTTATATTTGAAAATACTCAAGTAGTTCAAATTGATATTTTCAAATGAGAACGTGTTCATTATAAACTCAGCTCCAGTAATATTACGTGGCTGCTTACGCTTTCTTTTTAATTATGAAGTTTTTTGAATTTTTATTTTTGCTTGATTGTAATACTTTTTACTATGCATGGAAAAATCGTCGTTATGCTTTACTTAAATATGGTGTTTCTTCCTAATGATTTTATTCTTTCATACCGCGTGTAGAGCTACACTAGACTTGATTTTTTACCTTTTCTTTATACACTCTAATGTCGCTAGTATTTTATTAGTAATACTACATTGCATATCTATGCTTTGGGAAGAGTAGCATATTTCTATCTGCATTCGATGGTGAAGTAAAAATTATTGTTAAGGTGAAAAATGTTTTTTCCGAATTTGTATCTTGGCCCCTTCGGTGAGTATGATAGGCAAACCATCATACATAAGTGTAGTATAAGTAGCCCCACAAGTAGTATAAAAAAGATCCGTCTTTAGGTAAACTCTTTCTTATCGTGTGTAGATCTTCTCCTGTGACACTCATATATGGTGGTTTGCCTACTCTGCATACTGAAGGAGCAGAAATACAAATTTAAAATTTTTCTCGCTTCGGCAGTGAATATCTTTGTTTTTATTTCATCATTCAAGGCATATGGAAATAATTATGCTGTTGACGACAAAATGTAAACGTTACCATCAGCGGAGAGAATGCGCCAAAAAACTGTGTGCACGACTAATGAATAACCTTTTTGTCCTATATTTTTAAAAATAACCAAAATTGTGTTTTTTGAAAATTAAAAAAATTAAAAAGTTTTTAGCACTCGTAAATTTAAAAAAAAAAATTGATGGCTTAAATTAATTTTAATCTTTGGGTGACAAAATATGATTTCAAAACAAGAAAAAAATTTGAATTGCCCAAAAATTCATATTTCGAACTTTTGAAAATTTAGACTTAATTTGTGGAGGGGTGGGGGAGGAGCTAATAAGTGAATTAGAGAGCGATATTTTTATGACATGACCTAGACCCCTTCATTTCTTGAAAAAACAAAAATTCAACCTACCCTAGGAACCACTCACTACCCATCTACAAAAAAGATAAAGCCACTGCTTTATTTATACCTTTTCATAGGTGTCACTAAGTTGGCCCTAGTAGAAAGACAAAGCGGGTGGTTCTTACTGCTTCAGATTTTTTTATCAAAGCCTTGACTTTTTTTTAGATTATCGGTAAAGAGCTCTATGTGGCCTTGCTCGTCAGAGTTGAATATATCTGCTGAACAGGTAAGTGGATGCATGTTTTTCGTCGTAGATATCTTCACGTCATAAGTTCGTATTTTTCTGAAATTTGTTGTATGTAAAAACTGGTTCATTGGACGCTTTCAAATTTCAGATTATGGTGTACGCGAATATTCAATCCACCACTAGCAGCAAGTTTGTACTCCGGATATGCTTGAACAATATTTAGACCAAATGCAATAGGGGAAATGACTGTCAAGTGCACCATAAACACAGAAATGTATTGATGTGTCAATGAGAATAAATAAAATTGTGTTGAATTTTTTTTCTTTTTTTCAAATTAAATTTTATATGAATTTTGAAAATTTGATGAAGACAAGACACGACGGGTATTTTGTAGTGCCGTCCACGAAACTAGACTCTTATGCTTATATACAGAAAATGAAATTTTTCTGTTCATAGAGAAAACGTTGCCAAATCTCTTCAAATCAATCAACTATCTTATGAAATCGAATTGTGATTCGCCTCAAAGGTTGGCATATCATTCGTTTTAATTATGCCTTGTATATAAATTCATATTTTAGGAAAATTTTACTTTCAATTATAATTGAATGAATAATTTTTCAACAGTATAATTTCCTTTTTACTTTACAATTACTGATATAATAGAAATACAATCTTGGAGGAAAAATAGCATTTTTTGGCCAATTTTATCATCAACATGATAAACCGAAACAATGTAGTTACACTGTGTTTAACCGATTTTAACACACCCGAGCGCGAAATTCCCTTTCATGAAAAAAAATCATCTATTTTATTTTGTTTTACTTTATTGTAGCATAATAAATAATTTAAAACTTTGTTAACTGAAATTCTATGATTTAATTAATTTTCTACTGCTTATTTGATTGATTTAAATTCATTTCTTCCAAAATCAGTGTTGCAAAATTAACTGGAATGAAACGTTGAAAGTTTGTAAACATTCATAATCTTGTAAATTATGGATTGAAATCATGGAAAAACAATTATTTGTGTGTTAATCTCTTAATCCTGTAAAAAGAAATTAAATAATGAATACTTTTTTGTGTATGAAGGGAATTTGGCGCTTGGGAGTGTTGAAATCAGTTAGACACAATGTATTTGAAAAGCATAAGCAAAACGGCGCCAAAATATAGGAGAACTGTAACTAAAACCGTAGCAAAATATATGTAAATCATAAACATAACCCATATGCCCATACCATAGATGAGCCATACATAAATATCTCCACCATACGTTAAATTTTTATCACTTCAACACTAGAGCTGAATGCTGAAAAAGTTTTTTGCTAATATCTTGGAAACAATTCAAGATAAAGGGCTCGCAAATATTTCATTTTAAAGAGATTGAAAAACAAAATGATTTAATTTTTCTTAAAATTACTGTCGTCAATTTACTTTTGAAATTAATTTTGTAAAAGCAATTTTTTCACTTTATTGTGAAATATCTCAAAAAATAAATCAATGAAAATTGGTTTTCAATACTGAAACGCATTCAGAATTTTATAATTTATACTCTTTCGAATGGCCTACTTGCAAACTTTCCATTTATATTTTTTTCTTGAGATATTTGCAAAAAAACCAAGCAATAAGTCTAATTTACTCTTAGTACTGGAGCTCATTCACAGAGAGCGCTCTAAAAATGAATCAATTTTTAGCAGTGTTGTAGGAACAAACCCTAGAACGAGAACCAAGAATAACAAGAACGGAGAATTTTCCTTGTTCCTGAGGAACAGGACCAAGAACATGAAACTGATATGTTTGAAGAACAAAGAGCAGAACGAGAATAGAATATTATTTTTCAAACTGAAAGATCGAAGAACGAAACGGGAACCAACTAATGTATAATGTTGAGGTACAAGTGTAAGAACAAGAACGATGTAATTTTTGGTTCTCCATTCTTTTGAAAGTTCATAGTTCATCATAAAATTAATAGAAATCATGAAGGGAAAGAAAAAATAAAAAACTTGAAAGAGTATGTAAGATCTACTGATACTCATATAAGTCATTTTTTTTTTATTAATCTGCTTTAGTTAATTAATTTTCAATTTCAACAAGAAAAAACACAGTAATAATTAATAAACACGTTCAAAAAAAAAAAAAAAAAAACGGAGAACAAGAACAGAATGAAGAACAAACAAGAACGAGACCATAAAGAATGGAAAGAACGAGAACAAGATTGTGAAGAATTGAAAGAACAAAGAACAGAACGAGAACACTTGAAGCATTGAGAATAAGAACGAGTTAGGAACAGGATCAAATGACTGGGTCTTAACAGGAACAAGAACAGGCACATGTTTGTTCCTACAACACTGGTTTTTAGCACGAGACTAGGGATGGTATTACCGGTAATTTATTTTTAGGTAACTTACCCGGTAAGTAAAGTAATTTAAAAGTATAAAAACTTCCTAATTTCATGTGAATAAGTAGATTTTGTTGAAAAAACTTGATTTATGATCTAAAAGGGTCTCTCCTAATAAGATAGTTAAAACGGCCCTTGACCCAAATTCGATCACAAGTGATCCTAAATGTTGCCCTCGATGAAAAAACTCTTCAAAAAAATTTTTGACCCTCCACCCCCCCCCCTTCCTGAGAAATCGACTCCCATATGTCGAAAATTTAATATTTTTTAATTCTGGATAGGATGGATGAAAAATTTTGAAAATTTCACTATTGATAGGTATTATATGAGTACATTTGTGGAAATTTTTTCAAATTTTTCGATTTATATTTTCTAGAATTTTTTAGGCTTTGAAATTTTCAAAAAATTGTAAAAAAATTTTTTGAGGGGGTTACATGGCTGAAGTTTTTTCCATAATTAGCTCGTACTCCAAGGTACAACATGATAATATTTTCAACCCCCCGAAGGGGGGTGGAAGTTGGTCAAAAAAAAAATGAAATGTGTAACAAGAACGCCTCCTAATTTTTTTTTTTGCGAACAACTCGTTTTAGAGAAAAAGTAGTAAAGTAATAAAATGTATGTACCCCCCTCCAAAAAATTTTTTACAATTTTTTGAAATTTTCAAAGCCTAAAAAATTCTAGAAAATATAAATGGAAAAATTTGAAAAAATTTCCACAAATGTACTCATATAATACCTATCAATAGTGAAATTTTCAAAATTTTTCATCCATCCCATCCAGAATTAAAAAATATTGAATTTTCGACATATGGGAGTCCATTTCTCAGGAAGGGGTGGGGGTGGAGGGTCAAAAATTTTTTTGGGGAGTTTTTTCATCGAGGGCAACATTTAGGATCACTTGTGACCGAATTTGGGTCAAGGGCCGTTTTCACTATCTTATCAGGAAAGTCCCTTTCTAAAAAAAAATACAAAAACCAGTTTTTAAATTACCAAAAGAATTCAAGAAACTTATGTAGTGGAAACTTACCGGTAAGGTACCGGGTAAGTTACACCATCCATCTCTACACGAGACTCCCACCGATGGCAGTAATGTTTTAAAATTGAATTATGTATAAAATGTCAGGCTCTTTTGAATGAGCTGTTCCCGAATTCCGAATAATCTAACTTAATTTTTTATTCTAGATAATAATAAAAAAAAATTTTCTGGCTTCTTTTTCTACATATTTTATGAGTGATAAATTCGAATTTATCGGTGAAC
>VFXL01000541.1:0-80001 GCA_009761765.1 Phenacoccus solenopsis | reverse complement strand
TATAACATTATTTTTTATAAATTCGACAACTTTCATTTTGATGTAAATCTCTTTTCACCTTCAGTACAATCGATCCTCTCTTGAGCACCCCCCCTACCGAATCAGTGCTATGAAAAATTGCTCCAACCAATGTGTCTCAAATTTAATGCTCTGCATTTTGTAAAGGAGGTGCTTTTCACACAATCGAGTCATTTTCAAAAAACAACATTTTGGATGGTATAATCTATTTTAGTGCCAAGGGCACCCTTTCGTTACTCTAGTAAATCAAAAATTATGAATCGTATGGAAAAAATCAATATCAACTTGCTTTTTGTTAATCTCAAGTTCTTTATTTTCGCTTCAAGTTTTTCCACTTATGATGTAATGAAGAAAGGGATATCTGCCTACCCCCCCACCGCCCTTAAACCATGTAACATGGACTGCTCGAGTGATAAGAATCTGTTTCCAACATCTCAATCCGCTAAATCGTAAAATGTAAACAAAACCTGTTTTGCTTTTTGTCATTAATTTTCTAGTAAATAATAGATTCATAAAATTTAAAAATTTTATTTAATTGTAACAATAATTATAATCGCAAAAAAATTGGAAAAATTACGAAAAATAAGATAATTTGTTTACATTTTATGATTTAGCGTGTTAAAATCGTTGAGATGTTGGAAACAAAAATTTAACATTAAGCTTATGGAACTTGAGCAGTCCATGTTATATGCTCTCAGCTCCCCCCCCAGTGGCAGCGATACGATTTTGGCGCCAGTAAGCAAAATGGAAGAAAGCACCCCACTTAAAAAAAATTTTTGTACCTATTTCGTGATTTTCCTTCATTCTTTAAGAACATACGAATCATATAAAAAAAAAAGGAATTTCAACTAAGAGTATTTTGAGGCGAGTTGCATGGTGATGGCGCCCCCAACCTTCGGCGTCCGTAAGCATTGCTTCCTCTGCTTCCGCCTATCACCGCCCCTATCCCCCTCAATTAAAGCGGGAAATAATAAAAGTAGCGACGACATGATTTTTCATAGTCAAGAACGGATCCTCTATAGCGCTCAAAAGTAAATTCTCCTTCTAGAAATATTAAAGGGAACCATTCTAGCTCATAGACTACAATTGTATTACGCATGAAGCTGCAGACTATGACTAAAATCATCAATTTTTTGGTCATCACCCTACAAAGTTGGGCAAAGAGAATAATTGCTTTACATTCCTCAAAAGCCTTGTCTTTATATTTATGTAACTTCATATTCGCTGAAAGTAGGCTCTTAAGAGCTTCTCAAAGTTTGCCGAATGAGATATCCACCATTTTGAATTCATTTTAATCCAAACATGGAGGGGTTTTACTTTGATTTCAAAATAATTTCATATGAAAAAGGTGAACTCCTTATGTGTATAAAATGCAACGATGTGGCAAGAAATCCCCCTCCCCTTCACTTCCTTAAGAAATAGGTATTATGCCTCCCATTTTTTTTTATATACAGCCTTCACACCCTCCCCTTCCTCTTCTTCTTCTATATCTCTAAGTATTTAAATTCGTAATCGATACGTGAAACTAGGCATGATGCACAGAGTGAAGAAGAGTCAACTTGAAACTGGGGTAGAAAATGATTTTTACATGGAGTTTATATGGAAGCGTTCTAGTACATTAAAAATTTCTTGAAGACGATGGCAGATACATAATTTTTCATCAGAACTAAACTTGAAGTAAATTAAATTATCTTTAAATGCTGTTCAAACAAAAAATTACGTAAATACCGTAATTTTCGAGAAATTTGTAAAAACAGAAATGTTGCCTTACAAACGTCATATGAAAGATTTTTTCTACCCCGTTTTCAAACAGGGTAACACTAGCGCTACCTAGGTACGTGTCAGTTCCGAATTTCATTCGTGCTAAATTAAAATTAAGTTTGAATCTAAATTGGCCTCTCATTAAAACTTGCTGTCTGTAGAATGCCCCCCCCCCACCACACTGATATAATGAGGGATTTTTTAAAGTTTCCGTAAATTTTAAGAAATCCTCCATTTTGGATCTATTTTGACCTGGTGAATGAAAATTTCTCAAATTCACTGCAAGTGTGTTCATAATGAATCTCCTAATTTTACGCTTTGAGATTTTCGATGTCAATTGAAATGAAGATTCACTGAACTTTGAGAAGGGATGGAGCAAGTTCGTAAGCCTTAAAGTTTGTAGTTACAGTCTCATATGATGAAGTAAGTAGAGGACAGTCACAGTCACATGTTGAAATTTCAGTTTATAATAAGTAAGGAATTCTGGACAATCAAAATGTTATTATGTAAAAACCTTTCAAAAAGCACTTTAGGGCTTTATTACTTTTCAGATTGGACTAAGAAGACTGAAATGTGTATACACTAATCACCTAAATCTGTTGTACAATATAAAGGGATGAGTGATAGTTCTAGATTTCTGGAGATTCTCGCCCCTCAGCTCCTCTCCTCCACTCTCCATACATACAAATTTTGAGCACTATGAGAGTACCTTATCTTTATTTCACTTGAGAGACTGAAATTTCAACATGTTTCTGTGTCTTTATCCGTACTCGACTTACTTTATCATATAAGACTATAATTAGATATTTCAAAGCTCATAAACTCCCTCCAACTCTCTCGAAAATTTTAGTGAATCTTCATTTCGAGTCAGAATCTCAAAACATAAAATTTAGAGAATTACGAATCGTTTTGTGAATTTGAGGGATTTTCATTCATGTTTGAGAGCGGAGTAAAACTTGACCTACATTTAGATGATATTTTAAATTAAGAACTAAGCTTAATGGAGATTATCTTCACATTTACAGAATCGTGGAAGCGATAGAGACTTAAACGTATACGGAGCTTGGGAAAATGGATATTCAGGCTTGGGAATAGTTGTTTCCATCATCGATGACGGATTAGAGAAAGATCATCCAGATTTAGTGGCCAATTATGTAAGTCTATCGTTATCAACAAGCTAAATCAAATCGAAATTACTTTTCACCACTTGAATTAATACTTACAGGACCCTCAAGCAAGTTACGACATCAACAGCAACGATGACGATCCCACTCCTCGATACGATTTCACCAATTCGAACAAACACGGTACTAGATGCGCGGGCGAAGTGGCAGCGGTGGCTAATAATCACAGATGCGGGGTTGGGGTCGCATTTCGAGCCAGCATTGGAGGTATTTGAGGAATAATTACGCTCTTATTATACTCCAAAAATAGTCGATTAATTTCTCCGTTTAATGTAGGAATCCGAATGCTCGATGGAGACGTGAGTGATGCGACAGAAGCTCGAGCTTTGAGTTTTAACAATCAACACATCGATATATACAGCGGATCGTGGGGACCTGATGACGACGGTATGACCGTCGACGGTCCTGGGCCTCTGACAGTTCGAGCTTTCACCGAAGGAGTGACAAAAGTGAGTACGATTTGCGAGCATTAATTTCTAGTATAATTTAATCTTGAATTTCTTTCATAAAAACAGGGACGTGGTGGTAAAGGTTCCATATTCATATGGGCCTCTGGTAACGGAGGCCGAGAATTCGATAATTGTAATTGCGACGGATACACGAACTCTATTTACACGTTGTCGGTGAGCAGTGCCACGGAATCCGATAAAATTCCATGGTATTCGGAAAGCTGCGCGGCCACTCTGGCCACCACTTATAGTGGCGGATCGTCGTGGGAGGCTCAGGTAAATATTACACTGGCGCCGATACCATTTTCGTCCATCGAATCATGTTAACGTATGTGTTACAGATCAGCACCATCGATTTACATTACGAATGCACCAGCAACCACAGCGGTACTTCTGCGTCAGCTCCGTTGGCCGCTGGTATAGTCGCGTTGACGTTGGAAGCGAATATCGAGCTTACCTGGAGGGACGTGCAACACATAGTCGTCGCTACGGCCCGACCGAAACCTCTGAAAGCCCTCGACTGGGAAGTTAACGGTGCTGGTAAAAAAGGTAAGGTGATTTACCACGAGGCATTAGCGTAAGAGGGTTTATTCACTTGACGTTTTTATTACATGGTCTAGTGAGCCATTCTTTTGGATTCGGCCTAATGGATGCTGGCGCTATGGTACAACTGGCTAAAAGGTGGAAAAACGTCGGCCCTCAGCTTAAATACGAGACCCATCCGTTCGTCGAAAGGAAGTAAGAACGAAGTCATTTGAAATTTAGATTTATTATTTCTTCAATATCGATTTTTCATCGTGTATTTTTAAACAGAAATATTCCTGTGGAAGGCAGTAAAACTTTCAAAACATACATTGCACATGCTGCTGATATAACGACTTTGGAACATGTTCAGGTTTGTTGTTACGCCAGATATTTACGAAAATTTCAAATTTTTATTAGCTTCGTATCGTTCTGCTCGAATCACAGTGACGATTGGCGAATTATTTTTCGAGGCTTGCCACATGGCTTCATATTTTTAACCGAGTTTTTAATTGAAAACAATAGCTATTACAGTTTCCCTGATTTGAGGAGTATTTGGAGCAGGCTAGAGTCTCCATATCTTTGCGTTTCAGGTCACTTATAACAGTGTTGTCAGGGACGTACCGAAAAGGGGGGGGAGCTTCTCCCCCTTGGCTTTTGAAAAGTTGGTAAATTTGGAGTTTTAGCGTAAAGTTGGTAAAGTTGACCACTTGTGCAGTATTATTACAGCTATTTTCAGCTATTTTTACATCATTTTTTGAAGACTAACAAGAAGACTGTGACATCTTATTTAACATCTAACATCTTATTCGCGGAGCAAAAAAAAAAAAAAAAGTCAACAGTTGGTAAAATTTCATGGTATAAGTTGGCAATTTTTGGTTTTCTCCCCCCCTTGAAGAATGTCCTCGGTACGCCCCTGAGTGTTGTAGGAACAAACATATGTCTGTTCTTGTTCCTGTTCTCGTTCCTAGAAAGACCCAGTCATTTAATTCTGTTCCTGACTCGTTCTTATTCTCAATGCTTCAATTGTTCTCGTTCGTTCTTCGTTCTTTCAATTCTTTACAATCCTGTTCTCGTTCCGTTCTTCGTTCGTTAAATCCTTTATGGTCTCGTTCTTATTCGTCCTTCGTTCTATTCTCGTTCTTCAAACTTCAACTTTTTCTTTTTTTCTTCCTTTTTTTTTTTGATAACGTGTTTATGGTTTATGTTGTTGTTGAAATTGAAAATTAATTAATTGAAGTTAATTAATGAAAAAAAAAATGATTTATATGGGTATACACAGCATTTGTCCGCTTTTAGAAGTTTTTTTTCTCTTTCCCCTCATGATATCTATTAGTTTTATGACAAATCATGAACTTTCAAAAGAACGAAGAACAACCCAAAATTACATCCGTTCTTGTTTTTGTTCTCGTTCCTCAGCATTTTACATTAGTTGGTTCTCGTTTCATTCTTCGATCTTTCAGTTTGGAAATATTCTGTTCTCGTTCTGTTCTTTGTTCTTCATACCTATCAGTTTTATGTTCTCGTGCTTGGTTCTGTTCCTCAGGAACAATGAAAATTCTCTGTTCTTGTTGTTCTTCGTTCTCGTTCTTGGGTTTGTTCCTACAACCCTGATTTATAATCATATGTAACAAATGTCCAACTTTTTTGTGTAGGTATAACTCGGGTACGGGCAGTCGGACATCCGCCATTTTGGAGACAACTGCTGACTAACTATACTTTATCATATGATTTTAGGTTTGAATTGAATTGATTGTTCTATTTTTTTAAACTCCTTTCATGAAGATTTAAATTAATATTACCGAAGTTCTTATTAACCTGATTATTGTTCATTGTATTCTATAGGTAGGGCGAAGTTTTTGAATGGCAATTTCACTGTTTGACAATAGAGCATTTACACAATAGAATATTTCACGTCTAATTTCATCAATTTTTCTTAATTTCAACTTGAATTTTAATTCAATACTCCTGACTTGCGACGAATATTATCATTACCAGTCGTGTTATCACAATGTACGTATGTTTTGAAAACAGTTGTCTCCAATATGGCCGCTGTCCATACCTGTGTTATATAGTACCGCAGCTACTCGTAGATGAAGTGTTGCGTGGAATACTACATAATGTCGAATCTGTTTCGTAGCAATTGGTACCGTGCACAGTGGTTGACGCGCTAGTGTCGTTTCATGTATCAGTGATCATGGAAGAAATTTAACGCAGGATTAAATGAAAGAAGTTTAGTTTTTTCGATATTACGAGAAAACTTTGATATTCAGAAGAAAGTTTATTTGAACTTATTTTCAGAAGAATGAAATTTTTCAAAATTATTTTCAATTATATTTTATATGTATTTTTCATTTCAAAAAATCAATATTCATTTGAACTTTGGAAACATTTTTCAACGCTATAATTTTATTGAAAAAAGTTTCAAAGTTGGTAAAAAATTGAAGAAAAAATTTCTAGGTTGAAAAAAATTAGATGAAATGTAAAATTGAAAAAGCATCTGAAGAAATTTTGGGTGCAAAAAATTTCTAATGCTGATAAATGGATTAAAAAATTCAAAATAGATATAAAAATGTAATAAAACACTTTTGGATTTCCAGAAATTTTCTAGGAAAAATTTCAAGAAATTGAAAAAATCCATAGAAAAAATTTGAATTTGTGTAAATTTTTATTTTTTGCTTTATTCACTCGTTTTCCGTAAACGTTCTAACTACAGAGTATAGATAAGATAGAAAAATCGATATTTCAATAACCTATGTCGATTAATCGAATATTACAATAATCGAAATTCGATTAATCGATTACTCAAATTATCGATTATTCCCAACACTATTAATTTACATGTTGCCATTTGTCAGTCTGTCTATCCATGCACCTGGAGAATGGAACTTAAGCATGACTTAATATATACAACTGCACTGCAATAATTATAACTTTCCCAACTTTTCAAAACACCTGGAGGAAACTTCCCCCCATCCCCCCTTGCTTACACCCCTGACTCTATGTATAAAATTTGAGCTCTCTAAATTAATTTAATGAAGAGACGTAGACAATTCAAAATACTACATGATCAAATATTTTTTTTTTTCAAAAAGTCATTTTTTTTCCAAGTCTCTTCCAAACTCAGTAAAAAAGCAAAGTTAAATATTTTTTTGTCCTCAATTTATTTCATTACTTGGTTCCATTTGACTGACAGACTTTGACTTCTCTCCAGCTCTCCACTTTATCTGAGTGAATCGCCATTTTGAGTTGTATCAAAATGTAAAAAAAAAAGTTAACTAGAAATTACCACGAATAACCTCTAAACAAATTTTGAGCGATTTTCATGCATATTCTCTTACGATTCGAAATGAGAGAGGGGAGAAACAGTTTTCATATATTAGAAGGCTAAGCATTGCCGATTAACAATAAATCGTCTATAACATCTGAAGATCCCCTCCCTTCTCCGACATTTTCTCAAATTATTTAAGCTATACTAACTATTGTTTTTAATTAAACAAATATTTTAAATTATGATTTCATATCATATGAAGAAAATTATTTTAATTAAATTTTAATATTTCGAATAAATTAAATATATTTTTTTCCATTTTATCTTGATACAAAAATGAAATAATGTTAAGCTCGTTTGTATTGTTACATTGGGAACCACTAGTCCAACTAAGCCAATACTAAGATGTCTTCTCTTACTCTTGAAAAAATTAAAAACCCTTATGCATCCACAGGTCAGAATATCTTTAGAAACGAAACGCAGAGGAGATATGAGAATAGCATTGACTTCACCGAATGGCACCAGATCCATACTACTTACACGACGAGAACGTGACCAATCTCCCGAAGGATTTCAAGATTGGACTTTAATGACCGTCCATTGCTGGGGCGAATCACCAATTGGCACATGGAAATTGGAAATTTACAATGATGGACATTTTTACGGTATTACCTTGTATAATTCTCGTATTATAATTTTTTCTGATTTTTTTTTCATCCAGTTCATATCGAAAATCTGACCTATTCTTATGTTTTTACAGCCAAACTCGACAAATGGGGCCTCATACTATACGGTACCGAAGAAAATCCAGCATTGAAAAATAAATTTTCTCATACCAAATCCGAAAGAAACTCTACCATGTCGGTCAAACACGTGCAAAAAGAAAACGAAAAAGCCAACGAATTAAAAGCATCATTGAATTTCCAAAGGCTTCCCAACAACAATACCATGCCTTTGATGAAAAGTTTTGCAAACAAAATAGCAAAGTTTAATTTATGGCTCACTTTATTAGTATCCACTTTCGTTATATCGTGAGATTTGAATTTTCATCGTGAGTCCGGAATACCTAAATGTTTCTTCGGCGGGTACATGCTATTTAGCATGATATTCGGAGAACATTTCGGTGAATGAAGTCGAATCAGAGGTTATACAGGATGGATATAACGTTTCGAATGATTTCAAAGATCGATTGTAATACTCAATTTAGTAAATATAGTACTTTTTGTTGGACGATGAATGAGCAAGAATAATATTCGCTGTTGAGATATGAAACTCTCACACTGATTGCGATATTGTTGATGAAATTGAGGAATTGTTTTGAAATATTCGATACGCATCCGTGTCCATGATTGCTGTAATTGAATGTTGTAAATTTCCTAACCTAAGGAATCGTTAGTGCCATTATTTTTTTAAGTATACTCAGATACTTATTACTCTTGTTTATGATCGCATTTATAAGCAGTTGTGTAATGTGTGCAATGTACAATGCCGTATAAATAAATATACATTTTTAAAATTTAACGAGGGCATTCATTTTTAATACACCTGATTTTTTACTTCTCATTCCTTCAAAAAGTTCAATGATTTGTATGAAACATGAATTTGGAATGGTTCAAAATTAAATGTAAAAAATTGAATAGAATAAAATCGTCTAATAAAAATATCTCCTTTTATGTAGAAAATGGGCAACATTCTTTCCATTATAAATCACGTATGTATACAACTTTAGGTATAGGTAATCATTTTATGCTTCTATCTTCAAATTTTAGATGATTATTTATTTGCTCTGATTAAACCTGAATTTACTATGAATAAAGGTGGTATAGGCAAAGAGTAAAACAAAAAAAGTAGAGGAGAAATTTTTGCTCAGTAGCAAAATTGAAAGGGGGACATAAATATCAAAAAGAGGCAGATGAAAGGGATTCTTTTTATCACAAAAAATAGCAAAAAAAACGTATTAAAAAAAAGGAAACTGAATTCACACTATTGGCAAAATCTCAATACAAACAGAAATTGTCAAAAATGGTCGAAAATATTTTTCAAACAATTCTCGAATTCTCATCGGTATGAAATTCGAAAAAATAAATTACACATACATTGGTAGGTACCATGTACTAAACTAATTTTCATTTTTCAAATTTATAAAAATTGGGGAAAAGCAGCATAGAAATTTTAAGACACTCTTGAACTTCTGAGGAACCTGCGAGAAGTACATATAATTGTGCTCAGCTGGACAGAAGTGATTTTATTAGCCATCTGTTAAATATTTTTGATGAATAGTCTTAATTTCAAAAAATAATAAAATACGCGTTTTAAATATTTTCCCCATTTTTTGAGGAAAAAAATTATTTTTTATTTTACCAAGATATAAATATTTTGTGAAACATTCTTTTTTTTAATTTTTATTACTGAAGAATTTTTAAATAAGTTTTTTGTTTTGATTTTAATGTTTTTTTTTTTTTTTTTTTTTTTTTGGAAGCAAAAAATAAGGATTTAAGGACATTTTGAAAAAACCAAGAAACGAGACAACTTGTCCTTTTCTCCAATTAGCCTCGAATAAAATCTCGAATTAAAAATTCAGCATTCGCAGTGCTTAAAATTTCAAGTTCATCCTACCACAGCAATTATGGAATCCAAAGATAACGGTACATGGAGGTGAAACAAACATATCTACTCGAAGTCCCACTTTTTTCCATAGGTGGAGCTGCATGTATAATAACGTCATCAGAAACTCATAAAAAATTTAAAATATCATACATTTGAAAAAAATTCTCATGAAATATATAGTACTTTTTATAGACAACAAAAAAGGTCAAGTGCAAGAATTTCGTATATTTTCCAGAGGGGGGAGGGAGGGGAGGGGGGACTAAGAATATTTTAATAATAGAAAATTTCTAAATTTGTAAAATTTCCCTTTGGAAGCATTTTTACATAATATAACTTTTTATGTTGCATTTTGTATGTACTATTCATTGAATCTACCATTTGCCCAAAAAAAGCACATGAAAATTTTCTTTCTAAATAAGTAGGTAATAAAGGGTGAGATGATGAAGTCATATTGAGAAAAAATTACGCTTTCTGGAGTATCACCAACATAAAAGAAATTCTAATTTTGGAAGAGGAAATGATGGAAGTTTCACTTTGGTAGGTCATTTTTCAAGGTTTGAGAAATTTGAAGTTTTAAATTTTTTTTTTTTTCAATAATAGATAGAACATGAAATATAGAAAAAAAAAGTCATATAAAATGTTTGCCTATTCCCAAAATCGAAGGAGTTACGTTGATTTAAAACTTCAAGGGCTTGCAACCTTTTCACTTTCATGAATAGGCAACCACTGCATTTGACTTTTTTAGTTGCACTGTTTCAGTACAAACGATTTCCAAAAAATTTCAGAATTTCAGAAGATGTAAATTTTTCTAATTATGACGTCATCACCTCACCTTTTCTTTTACAAGCTCTTATTTTGGGAAAATGGTACATTCAAAGAATCGCACATAATAAATGCAACATAAAAAGTCATATTTCAAAAATGCTTCAAATTTGAAATTTCGTAATTTTCAATTTTTGAAACTATCCTTAGCTCCTCCGTCTCCACGCCTCTCATGAAGAGATATTTTTGCATTCAGCCTTTTTTGTTGTCCATTAAAAGGACAATATATTTCATACAAAACTTTTTCAACTTTATCATATTTGATGAAGTCATTGCACATACATCGCTCCTTATGGAAAACAGTGGGGCATCGAGTAGGTGCGTTCGTTTCTCGTCCATGCGCGTTACAAAGCTATGATACCCCATCTCTGGATTCCATGACTGTTGTGGCAAGTTTAAATAAGTCTTATTCACGCAAATCAACAAAATACAGCTCCCAAAGACGTCAGCTCTTTTTACCCGAATTCCTCTTTGATCTCCTTGAAGACTCAGCGTCCACCATTCGATCACTTCTCAGGTTTCTCATCTTAACCGGCCTCCTTAAACAGGTCTAAATCCTTAAACACGTGCCTCTAGCCTCAGTGGCTGTATACGGCACTAATGAATAATTAAAAAAAAAAATAAATAAAAAAAAAACTACACCACAAAACAACCTAGTACTTTATTTAAAGATATATACACGCTGATCCATCATTTAAGTTTAGGATAAGGCACCTTATGCTCTCCAACGGCCACTTCGTTACCACGAAACACGATAAAAACCTTATAAATATTTTTCAAATAAGGAAACTGTTTCAATCTGGACTCGTACCTCCCCAAATCTATCGTTTTCGCTCCCAAATCCGCCTGAACTCTAATTCTATCGGTTTGCTTCATCGACACTTTATATTCGACGATAATACCATCTTTATCTAAACTACTCGCACTGGGTGCAAAAAACAGTTCTATTTTACCAGTCACTTTCGGTTCTATTTCGCAAATAAGGGCGAAATCAGGTGGAAATGATGAGACAATACTTAACAGCAAACCATTATAATATATCCCATCTTCGGCTGCATTCGGACCGTATAAATGATTCAAAACGTCTGATTTATTCAACGCTATTTGTAACACAGTTTCGAATCCTTTGATTTTATAACTTCCTAACAATATAGCCGGAGTGTATTGCCAGTTCTCAGTTAAATATAGTTCTTCTGTTGTCCATCTAAGTTGTATCCTTTCGTAGGCACACATTGCTTCGTAATTCGGTATCGATAGGTAATAATCGCCGAACGAATTCTCCTTTCTAGCGGCCACGTATCCGCCAAAAATCAAGAAGTAATACAAATCATTCGATGGCGTCGTCGATTCGATGTTGTAGAAATAAAATTTACTACTATTGGTGAAAAATTTCTGTAATCCTCTTTGATATTCTGAGGACAACGCGTTGCCTTGTAAGAAGTGCAGTCTGTCTTCCAACACCGAATATCGTTCGATTCTTCCTTCGTATTTTAAACATTGTAATATCGAGAGTGGATTATACAGAGGTAACTTTCCAGTGAAATCGAATCCGTTGTACCATACTTTAAGATCTTGAATGGTGATATTGGTGGTAACATAACTCAACAATGTGGCCACCTCTTTTTCGCTGAACCCGTAGTATTTGGAGAAATGCTTATCCAGCACCGTGTAATGCTTCAAATTATCCAACTTCGGTCCGAAATCGTTAAATGGGAATGTACCAGTGAACAAGGCTCGTTCGACGTTCGGATTATTTTTCGCAACAGCTCCCAACATGCCACCGATTACGTTCAAAATGGTCTTAAAGTGTTTGGATTCGCTGTCGTATTTTTGCAAAGCTCGCTGAATAGGTTCGTCGTAATCGTCGATCAACACGATGACTTTTTGTTTAAAGTATTCCTTAAGTAGGCGACTAAGTAGGCGTAACGAATCACCGAATTTCGAATCCGGGTATACTTTTCTGGTGAAGTAATTTTTCAACTCTACTTTATTTAAATCCGGAATCGAGGTATCGTTGGGGTTGCAGTATTTTACTAAATAGGGGAACTCTTTGTTATAGAGTTTTAATAATTTAGTAGCTATTAAACCCTTCATGGTATTTACACTTTCGTTATAAACGTCTTTGAAGCTGAAAAGTATGACCGGATATTTTCCCAGGTATTTGTCAACGATGTCTTTCTTTTTGGCTATTTTAAGCGGCGGTATCATCGTAAATTGTACCCCAACGACTAACTTCCCTCCGAGGAAAAGAACCTTGTTGAGTTTCTTCGCCTCCGGTAATTCGACGCCGTCTTCGTCTACTTCGATTTCGAAGAATCTTCGGAGCATTTCTAAGTTAAAGCTTTTACCCCAACTGAATGGCTGGTTTATTACGATAGTTCCATTTTCAGCAAGTTCTATGAATTTCTTGATGAGTAAGGTTTTGTCGACGATATGTTGAGCTTGCGAAATTGCTTCGCGGAAATCAGTCATGTCGCTAGAAGGGTAAAGTAAGCGTATGGTGTACCATTCTTTTGGAATCTATAAAAAGGGATATATGGTTTAACCAATTTACTAATATACGGAGTTAAATACCATGTACGTACCCATTCACCAGAATCTTTTATAGGAGTTACATCATCGTCGGTGATGTTAATTGGTGCATTTTCTTTCAGTGTGATCTGTCCATTTATGAGTGTCATTGCTATGACATTTAAAATTATCAAATATACGATCATGATGAGTGTTGCGGTTTTTTCCTCTCACGTGTAAGAATTCAGGGGATCTAAAGTGCAAGAAGGATGCATAAATAGGTAAAAAAACACTCAAGAAGGTATAACTGGAATCATATTATGTGAAAAGGTAAGAAGAACGAATGTTATTAGCTTTAACGATAAATTCCAAAAAAAAAAAATAATATTAATAAAGTGATATGAAAATTATTACAAAAAAAGTACTTACGTCCATTTCCAAACTATTTTCTTTAATTATCGAATAGGTATCTAGTTAAGAAGCAGAATACGTTTGATAACTACGACATAATTGGACAACCTGATTTATTATACCTTCTGGTAGGTATATGTTGATTGTATAATCTAAATTCTATCTTCATTTTTTTTTCATATCATAGATAAGGAAGATAAGATCGATGAAAAATATTTTTTAATGGTTTCGTTTCTTATGAAGAAAGACCAAGAAGATAATGAAGTATTTTAAGAGAAAAGTTCACCTATTCGTGTCATTTGAATTTATGAAATTTATTTTAAAAAATTTTTTTAAATTTTATTTCTATAAAAAAACTCATAAGCTACATTTATATATGAATATGATCAGACTACATGAATTATCGAGTCCAACCCCCACCCCCACCCCTCAGCAAAGCAAATAGTTTAGTTCGAAATACGTAGTACTTTTTGTTCACAATAATTTTAAAAAACGTAAGCAGCCATGCCGCATTGCTGGAGCTGAGTTTTCAACTGGGGCTTGGTCTGATTGTAATAACATTGCTAAACCCTTCATGACTACAGATCACACCCAATACCAAGTCTGAAAACCCTTACGCTATCCCTTCCAAAACAACTTAATAAGTTGAATTTGGAATAAACGTAGTATTTCTTGCCATGAAATAATCATATGAACGCATACTTCTCAAATTATAACTATTTGAGGATCCTCAAATTATCTTCAAATCTTGATGACCCGCCATTTTGGATTTATTTTGACTCATACTGAAGAGTTCATATTCTGGTCACTAACTAATCCTACGCACGAAGTTTGACCTTTCTAGACCGATTTGGTGATGAGATATGGATGATTCATGAAATTTCATGCAGCAATTTCCCCTCCAAAAGCCATTTTTAGCTCTAACTCCCCTCCAAATTCACTTGAGGAGCTAAAATTAGAATAAGGTAGTCACTTCGACTCGTTTTATCATATGATGTAGCAATAAAAAACTTTCGAAATATCGTCTACCCCCACCACATTTCAACTTCGATAACCCCTCCCTCTCCCCTTCCAACATCATGTATGGAAGTGAATTGGGGATATAGTATACATCTTATTCCCAATAATCATGTGAGCAGGGTTGCCAACCCTAGGATAAATCCCAGGATCTAGGGATTTTTCGACATTTTTAGAAAACATGCTGCGATTTTCTGGGATTTCTTGATTTCTGGGATTTTTTCAACTTTATAGCGTTTTTACGCATAAAATTTGATTGAACAAATTAGATTTATGTTTTAAACTTTTAAATTTTCTTCTCGATTTTTTCCTGTTCAGTGTTCACCATTTAGTCAAGTCTCTGAGTTGGTAACAATGACGTTCTGTTAATCTGTTTACATTTTTACCGCTTACCTGGGAAAGCAAACTGCAAAGCCACACAAGTAGTTAAGTTTGTTGAATTGAATTTTAGAATTATTTTTGCATTAATGTATTTTACTATTGTCCAAGGATAGAAATAATAATCTCTTGATTTTATCTTCAATTTATTTATTATTTTTTTATAATTTATATTAATACAATATAAAGTATAAAGTAATTCCCCTTATTGCAGTAAGGTGTAATCTAAAATTAATAAAATTTTTCAATTATAATTTCAATTTTAATGAATATACTAGTGCCTCCTCGCCCCTTCGGGGCTCGCAATAAAAATTAAATGAAGAAGAAAAAGTTATTTATCAAACAACTACTGCGACATTCCCAACTGCACAACTCAATTTATTCATATTTGTTGCCCTCACCAAGAGTCATTCCTTTCAAGATGGACCCGCCCCTTTATACCTTTGTATACCTGCCATTTTAAACAATTTTACAACTTTACCCTTACTCTTGCCTATGTACAAAGCTTTCATTGAAATTTATTACCTTTTTTTCCTTTTGTATAGCTGCTATCCTTTATACTTTTTACACCTGCTATTCAAAACAATTTTATGACTTACCCTTGTACATAATATACAAGGCTTTTATTAAAATTTACAACCTTTTTTTCCTTTGTATATGTGCTATCCTTTATGTAACTTTTATACCTGCTATTCAAAACAAGGATGCGCGCGCATCTCAAAACCGATTTCATTTTGATTTTAATATATAGAGAGATACTTCGCAAACAAACAAAAAAAAAAAAAAAAAAAAGGTCGTTCATATTTTAAAAACACGATCTGGGATTTTTTTCCGCCAAATTCTGGAATTTTTTCATTTAGGTTGGCAACACTGCATGTGAATTCATATTTATTACATTTTTACTAACTTAAGGCTCCTCAAACTTTACTCAAATTTTGATAATCAGCCATTTTGGATTCATTACGATCCAAATTGAAGTTGTCATAATCTTGTCACCAACTAAGCCCACACACAAAGTTTTGGTGAGAAGATATAGAAGATTCGAGAAATTTTATGACTCAAAACTTTCTCAAAAATCGGTTTTTTGCCCTAACTCCCCTCGAAATACACTTAGGAAGCTGAAATTTGGATATGTTGGTATCTGAGACTTACTCTTTCATATGAGATCAAAACCAAAAAATTTGAGCAATTTGTCCCTTCTCCGGTCTCCCTTGAAATTTGAGTGAACGGCCATTTTGAATTTTTTCGAAAAAACAAAAAAGTAGTTTTGTTAAATTTTTAAGAGAGTCTCTCACCAAGTTTTGAGCGAATTTCATCAATACCCGCCGGGGCTACGCGTGGGGGAAAATGTATATATATATATATTCCAAATATTGGACATTAACCAAATGATTACAGATAGTCTGAAACACAAAGATTTGATGTCCCCACCTTCCCTTCTTTTCCCTTCCCTTCTCTTCCCAAATCAGGTAGGCTGTAATAGCTGTCCTTTTTTAGTTAAAAACTCAGCTAAAAAGGAACAATATTTTCAGAATTGTAGCTGCATGAATGTTCTAAAGCCAACGTTAAAGTTTGGCCATTCGCCATTTTGCATCCACTTTTTATCCATTTTGAGCCAAATTCAAGGGATCATTGCATTACCTCCCTTCCATATTCACTTAGGATGCTAAAATTCAAAGATATTTGGCACTTAGGTTCACTTTATCATCCGACACTGTAGTAAAAAATTTTTGACCTTTCTTTCACCCCTCCTCTCTCCCTACTTAAAGGATAATGACTCCTTTTTGCCGCAAATTACGTGTGAAGCTGGAATTGGCACACAGCATACTTGGAACATGAGAATCGAAATTTATGAAATCTGAGCCATTTGAGCCTCTTCAAGTTACCCAACTTTTAACTATTCGCCATTTTGGATCTAATTTTGATCAATATTTAACGAAATTCAATGGATAATATTCTAACCTCAAACTAACCGCAAATGCAAGTTTAACCATGCTGGTTCAATTTGATGAGGAGATAGAAGAGATTTGTGAAATTTCCAAGGTATAAGATTTGCCTACCAAAAGCTGTTTTTTTAGTTTAACTCTCCTCCATGTGAACTTCGGAAGTAAAAAGTGAAGCATCTTTGCAAATTCAATTCACCTTTGTGATCTGACATTAAAATAAAAACTTTTGCAATTTTCCTTCATCCCACCACATTAGGATGATAATAACCCGCTCTTCTCTTCCCCTCCAAAATCACGCAAGTACTTTACGCAGATGTATATTTCCCACAATACAATACCCGTAGAATTTCAAAGCTTACTCGTTCATTTACTTTGTTACAAGTACAACGCAAAAGCATAATACGTGCACACCAAGCAATGTACATACAGTACTCGCACGTACCCACGATTCACAGGTGTTTTCAAATCTTAAACCTTCAAGTAAGGAAAATTAATTGCTTTGACGCACAAACAAAGGGTAAACCGAATTTTACATTAGAAAAACAACTGTATCAAAAATTCAGTGTTTTTACGATGTTACGATTCGAAAGTCATGTTTTCGTGCTATGCACAATTCTTGCTCTTCTTACATTCGCCGTACAAGTAAGCTATATGTTGAAGTTTCAATAAGTTTTTCATCATTCAATACAATCTCTTTAAAGTCAGAATAGGTGGATTAATGAAAAATTATGCCACGAAGATCTAATTTCTATGAAATTTTAATGTGGTGTATAGAATAAACTAGGTGGGAAGAATTTCGGGTTTTTCGAAAATCAAGAAAGAGGTCGTAATAGTAGCTAAATGATGTAAAAAAGTATACCCAATTTTTATATCTCCAAAATGAGATCAAATTTTTCAAAAAATTAATTTTCGTGAAATTAAAATTTGTTTGCAATCGAAAATCATGTTATCATGTCGTATAACGACAAGGATAATTTTAAATTGCTAATTTTCATTACATAAATTTAAAGGGGCCAATTTTTTGCAAATTTCTTCAAGAAAGCACCAATTCTGACTATTTTCCAAAATGAATGACAAATGGACAATTTATTGGAGCGTGCACATTGCACAGTAATGCATAATTTAAGCTTATTATCCATTTATTGTTTATTTTTGAAAATAACCAGAATAATTGCTTTCTCACAAAAAAAAACACAAAAATTGGTTTAGTCTCATAAATTAGAAAAAAATTGCAACCAAATTTTTTTCAATCCTTGAACGATAAAATGTGACTCTTAAAGCAAAAAATTTCGATCACCAGAAATCACTTCTTTCAAAATTTCTTAATTTTTGAAAAAAAATCCCAAAATGAAGTTAAGAATATTAATGAAAACGTCACCTACAAATACGTAAAAATTTTCAAAAATTTGGAAACTTCCGAAAAAGTGATTTTTGAATAATTTAAATTTTTTTGCGATCAAACGTTTCATTTTTTCATTTAAGAACGGAAATAATTTTTAGCCACTAATTTCTTGAAAATTCAGAGGTCTTAAAAATTTCAGTTTTTTTGGAGGAAACACTAAATTTTCATATATCTATGTATTTACCCACATTTTCAGAAATGAGTAATAAATGTGTGATTTTACAAAATAATTTATTCTTTAGTATGATCGTGATATGAAGATAGAAATAATTATTTTTTCTCACAAAGAACGTAAAGACTTTGTTACAATAGAAATTATAATTTCTCCAAATACTGAAAAAAGTTGAAATTAATAATTTTATACGTGCGCTAATCTTTTTCCATGCACTAATTTCGGCTATTTTTACAAAAATGAAGGACAATAGGACCATTTACTGGTCGTGTGCACAGCAAGGGCTCAATATTTAAGTTCTTTTCGAATCAGAAAGATGAATGTTTTCGATTATTGCTTCACAGAGGTTAGTAAAGGCTGAGTTTCTTTCATGTTGAAAAACTTGAACGATATCATTTTGAAAATTTGATACTTTAGGAAACTTTATGAGGTAAGAAATGAACATTTTCACTCTTGAGGCCAATATAACTTGTACTTGCATACATTCAACATATTACCTATTTATCTTCATTAAAAAAAAAAAAAACTTAGTATTGCTATTGCAAAAGAAATAATTAAAAAAAAGTTTGAATCTCATTAATTTTAAAGAAAATTACTACTTAAATTTTTTCCGTCCTTGAAAGATAAGAAAAAAAAATTTTTAATTACCAGTAAATAATTCTTTAGAAATTTTCATCTTTTTAAATGTAGGTTTAAACATTCCTTTCATGGGATTATGTAATAAGCATTGTCACGCAATGTACTCTAATTTTACAAAAAATCGAAATTCGACCTACTCCAGTGCACGATATTTTCAAAGAATGCACAGTTGAGGGGGAAGTATTTGCCAAATAACCGTACAAAAATATAAAAAAATTTAGAACTCTAGAAGCTGATGAAAACGCAAGCCACAATAAATTTGAGATTATTAAGATATAGGAGGCAAAACATTTGCGATTTTTGCTTCATCGAAATTCCCAAAATATCGCCGCATTGCTTCAAAACGACATAATTTAGATATTTTACCACAAAATAATTCATACTTCGAGATAAGGAATATTTTTACCGACTGAGTCGAAATGACTTTTGAAATTTAGTGTATCAAACGAAATACATAAACGTCTCTTCGCAATTCTGTCTCCTTAAATTTCAAATAATCGAAGCAACAAAACTCACAATGAACCGGAAGTAGTGGATGATTTCTCCATATAATTAAAACACCAAATCATACAAATAACATCTATTACTCGTTGTAGAGAAATGAAGCAGGCTCTGGAAATCAAAACGTAAACGATGAGGAATCAGATGATGATATAGACTTTACTTCTGGTTTAGAAGAAGAATCGGTTAGTAGGTACCTATATTAGATGTAATTGGAATTATGATAAATTACTCGTTAATTTTTATAAAAATTTGCTAAAATCATATTTAATATCAAGTTCTATTTGGGCAAATAAATAATAATCAAAATGGTATTTCATTACAGAAAGCAACACAAGAACAAAAAAACGAATCATTACTAAGACAGGTAAATTGGAATTTATGTGACAAAGTGAAACAAATAAATAAACTATATCTAAACAATAAAGAATCTCTTATGATCTATTGTATCTATTCATACGCCTCAGTTGTCTGCATAATTCCAAGATATTTTTATTACTTATCCAATCTCGTTTTCAGGCCCCCAAAGATAAGCAAGAATTTGTACAAAAATACACTTCTCTGATGACCATTTTGAAGGATAAACAGGTAACGTGTATAATTTTTTTACGATCATTAACTTTTTTACCATTTCTTTCACCCTTCTTTTGCATCGGGTCCAATTGAATTAAAGCAGTTATAACTTTGCCAAAACTTCTAGTACATTCCATTAATAACAATTACGCCGTGTTCACTGAAGTCCGAGAGTCACAGCTCGTAACCAAATTACAAATCGGGTCAAATTTAGAATAAGCAGCTAAACTTATTACCCAATTTATGGTGGTACTTGTATAAATATAAGTGACCCCCTCTGTCCCCCACCCACAAAAAAATTTGGATACGTAGTATGACGCTTGAATATCGACGATTGAGTCGCTCGTAAATCGTAGTTAATGAAGAGTATTAAAAGTTTTCCAAAATTATAGCTACTATAGCAAAAAAAAAAACATGCAAGCAGCCATGCTGCATTAATGGAGGTGAGTTTTCAAAAGGAGCTTGCGTACTTATTTTTTCTTATGACATCACAATAAAAAATTTTCGACATCTCTTGTACCCTCACCACATTTGGGGGTCGATAGCCTCTCCTTCTCCCCCTCCAACATCATTTATGGAGATTAATTGGGGATATAGTATACTTCTTATCTCCAGTAATCATATGCGTTGATATTAATCATATTTTAATAAATTTGAGGCTCCTCAAGCTCTATTCAAATTTTTGATAATCCGCCATTTTGGATCAATTTTGATCCAAATTCAACAAGTCATATTCTCGTCACCAACTAATCTTACATACAAAGTTTGACCTTTCTACATTGATTTGGTGATGAGATATGAAACATTCAAGCAGGGGCGTAACGAAGACATACTTCAGGGGGGGGGGAGAAAACCAAAAATTGCCAACTAATATCATGAAACTTTCCCAACTGTTGACCTTTTTTTTCTTTTTTTAGTCTTCAAAAATTTTAAAATAGTTGTAATTATACTGCTACGCTAAAACTCCAAATTTACCAACTTTACAAAAGCCAAGGGGGCTACGTCTCTGGTTGTGTGCTATACATGATATAAGTTGGCATCAGTTCGAATTTATTCGAGTTCTTATTTTCCCAAAAGAAATTCCAAGTTCCCAATTTCAACGTTGAACAATATAAATTTCCCAACTTTTCAAAACACCTGGGGGGAAGCTCCCCCCATCCCCCCTTAGTTACGCCCCTGCATTCAAGAAATTTCATACCTCAAAAATTTCTCAAAAAAAATTCTTTCGCCCTAATTTACCTCCAAATGCATTTAGGAAGCTGAAATTTAAATATGTTATTGTCCGTGACTTATTTTCTCATAATATGGGATCGAAACAAAAATTTGAGTCATTCATCTCTCCTCCAACCCTCCTCAAAATTTGAGTGATACGATATTTTGAGGTGTATCGAGAAAACAAAAAAATTCCATTTTGGCATTTTAAAGAAAAGTCTTTCACCAAATTTTAAGCGAATTTCATGAATACCTGCAGGTGCTATGTGTGTGGGAAAATAATATAGGGTATGTGTATACGAAAAAATTAGAAATTTGCCAGATGATTACAATATTAATTTAAAAGGCAAAGATTTGAAGACCCTACCCTCCATCAGGTAGGCTGCAGTAGTTATTCTTTAATTAAAAACTCAGCTGATGACAAGAATGAGAAAAATCATAGCTCCCCACCAAATCATTTAAAGTAGCTGAAATTCTATGTGGGGTTAACTAAGGAAGAGAATATTAGAATTTGAATTTAGATCAAATTGTATTCAATATGGCACATGATCAAAACTTGAGAAATGCTTGAGAATCCTCAAAAGTCTCGAATTTGATGAATATGGGACCTTATGATGCCTGTGGATAAAAATAAGTATGCTATATCTTGAATTCACTTTGATAGGGTATTGCAGGGGAGAAGAAGGGAATGTTATCTTCTTCAATTATGAGGTTCATGAAAAGATTACAATTTTCGATTACAGTTTCATAAGAAGGAACAAGCTCAGATTACCATTCTTTTAGCATTAGCGTAGCCTATGGCAAAACTAGATTATTTTTAACACAATTAGAAATATATGTTTATATATAATCGATTCATAAGGCAGAGTTTTCTTTGTAATTTCAAAGTGTTCTTCATTACCTACCTGTTCAAATTTTAGATGTATGTGCAAACTGGCTCTGAGCAAAGCGCTTTAAAAAAGATGGTAAAAGGCCTCAAAGACTCGGTAATGAGAAAAATTTTTAATTTTCATTCACTTTTAGTATACATATATTTTTCTTTTTTTTTCTATTAATAGAAACTCGTATTTTTTAATACTACTTAATGATTGATACCCAACTGACTGCAATAATTTCAAATGTTACACAGATCAGTTCTTTCAGAAAACAAGCTTTCGTAGTAAACGTGAGTGAAGAAACTATTTTCGATGATTCTTACCAGCAAATTATGAATTATACAAACGCAAAAGATATGTTGAAACGGAATCTAAGCGTGGTATTCGATAACAACCAACCCTTTCCTTTCGGCAACGACAAGGATTGGTTTTACCTTCTATCAAAGGAAATATTCAATCCATCGCGCAAATTGTTCAAAAATGTTGACCCAAAGTAAGTAATATTTTGTTATTCCAATATAATATATTTATCAGCTCAAATTGCAATTTCATAAAAAAAAGTGTTAAGAAGTTATGCCACTTCATTGGAGTTAAGTTTTTAAGAGTAGTATATTCAGATAAGAGGCATAATATTCCTCAAATCCAAACGATGTTGAAGGCGAAGAAAAGGGGTCACTGTCCTCAAAATTTGGGGTAATGTTGAATGAAAATGCGAAAATTTACCATTATGATGTCGTATGACAAGTCCAATGAAATATGTACATAATTATATTATTGCACTCGACTTAAAATTTACCAACGGACTCCACGAAATGTTACCAACCATTCTAGCACACTCTCATAAAAAAACGTTATAGCACCTACACAAGTGCAGAAAGTTGATTTCGAGGGTGGTAATGTACTTCACAGAGCATTTCCGGTGCAATAAGGAACTAAAATACATATAATATATTTATACATTTATCTTCTCCCAATATATAAAATTCTCGTGTCATAATATTTATAATACAACTCCTCCGAAACGGCTTGACCGATTCTTATGAAATTTTGTGTGTATATATTCAGTAGGCATGAGAATAGGAGGTAAATTATTTTTCATATCCTTGAGTGATGATATAGTTGTCCACATCAAACATTTTTTTTTTTTGGATAAAATTTTTTCTTTTAATTTTTTATGATTCGGCAGAAAGAGTGAGTCACGGAAACCAACATATCCAAATTTGAGCTTTTTATGGGTATTTTGAAGGGAGTTGGAGCAGAAAACGCCCTTCTGAGGAAGTTTTGAGTCATGAAATTTCTTGACTTTTTCTTATCTCCTCACCAAATCAATTTTAAAAGATCAAATTTTGTGTGAGAAGTTAGTTGGTGACCAGAATATTATCTCTTTAAATTAGATCAAAATCAGTTCAAAATGGCGAATTATCAAAATTTTAGTAGAACTTGAGGTGCTTCAAACGGGTAAAAATGTAATTAATATGAACTCATATGATTATTGCTGATAAGAAGTATACTATATCCGCAGTTCACCTCCATAAATAATGTTGAAGGGAAGAAGGAGGAGTTATCCACCTCAAAATGTTGTGGGGGCACAAGGTGTCGAAAATTTTTTATTGTGGTGTCATAAGAGAAAATAAGTCTAAGTAACTAAACTTCTTTCATTTCAGCTTCTCAAGTGCATTTGGAGGGGAGTATAGGAAAACAACGTTAGCTTGGTCAGCTGGTCTTCATCATTATACATATTATGAGAATGTTATAAATGTATTATATGTGAATCTGCATGGTTTGATTTTTTCTTTGTGACTTTTCACCATCACATCTAACCAGTTCGATTTCGATGAAATTGTGTGTTCCCGTCTGAATTAGCAAATGGAAGGTCTACAGCTATACCCCAAATCCGAACCTTCAACCCCAAAGAAGGGAGAGGAGGGTCAAAATTTGGAATAGCGTTCATCTAATTTCAAAATTGCTTTTTTTTTATATATGGATTTTATAGTATGAATCAGTTTTCTTAATAAAATCTTTCATTTTTGGGGTACCGTTATCCCTCAAATTTTACTCAGAAGTGCTATAATAATATATTTCTCATATGATTTAGAGTAATGAAACACCGGCTGCTCTTTTCGTAATAGGCCAACAGGCCAAGCAACCAAGAGCCAAACTAATTCAAATTTAACAGACAACTTAGTCTGCAATCCAAACACAAAAAAGTGTTACCCTATTGAAACTTTTTGCCAACCAGAAAATTTATTCGACAAAATGTAGATAGGCTCTGTGGCATCCAATTTATATAGGGGAGCCCGCCCCCGATCATTATTAAGATGACCATGACTAAAATCTGCTACGAGTAGTTATTTCGACAAATGCGAATAAACATGTTCCTATATCTCTACAAACCTTTTTTGACGAGTTAGCAACAACTATATTTACACGCAGTCATTTCTACAATATGATTAACCATCTTTCAATATCCGAACACTTTCTGAACATCGTCGAACTTTGCCAGAAATCTGACGCTCTCAATGTTTCAAAACGTCCTATAAAACATCTTTCGATGTTAATTAAACGACGTGAGGTAGCGAAGCGAAGGAAAGGGTGTGAGTGACCAACGTCACCAACGGGAGTCTTCAGCTATGTATATATTGTATGTACAATATACATATACACTAAAAAATTGGATATTTGCTATTTACCAGGTAATTTCTCATTTCATAGGCATCTAGATATTAATCCGGATACAGAGAATGTTGAAGATCATTTCAAGTTCGTAGGCAGAGTTTTTGGCTTAGCATTGTTTTATGAAAAAAGAATAAGAGGTAGGTACACTCATCTCAATTGAACACCATATTATCATACCAAGTGACTACTAGATTCGAACACCCAAGCCTCAAAATTAGCTAAAATGTGAATAAATTCAATACATATGTGTATTTTTGACAACGAAAGTATAATTTAAAATTTTGCATTTCACTGATAGACCCTTTTAAGCATTAAATAAATTTTATTTATGCCATTTATTCTCACTAATACCATTCAAATATACATTACTTAGTTCTTTGAGGGAATGATTTTTATGCTTGGGGTGCTCAAATCAGGTATAGGTAATAAGATTACTAACATTTTTATTTTGTATAGTGAATTTAACCCTTTCTTTTTACACACGAATACTGCGTGGAGAATTCGAAAGGAAGGACGTTAAGAGACAAATGTTATCTTTTATCGAAGGCTTGACAGATATAATACCCAGAGATGAACTGACAAAATTCAATGAGACAGATTTAGAATCATTATTCTGCGATACTAAAGATCTTGACGTTGAGGAGTGGGAAAAACGCACATCTTATCAGTCACTTAGGAAGAACAGGGTTTACAAAAAAAATGATGAACAAGTTGAATGGTTTTGGCAAGTAAGTACGAGCAACACAACTACTCACTAGTCACTAGTTATTTAACCACACATGTTGTCGTAACCAATTGGTACCTTTGTTTAGATTATTAAAGGATACAATGAATCTGAGAGAAGAAAAGTATTACTTTTTGCTACGGGCACTGATGCGTTACCAGTCAGTGGTTTTATAAACGACTGGTTTCCTTTCAAAATCATAAAAAAAATACCTCTTACTAACCTGGCTGTACCACATATTAGAGCATTGTGAGTTTATTTTTTAAATTATTTCTCTTAGAAGCTCTACCACAATATTTAACGTTACATTTAAATTATATCACACTTGAAATTCTAATTTCAAAGATTAGACATTAAGCTTTCGGCATTTGCGAATGTTTTGAAAACTCTGCATTGAAATCAGTTGAGCGATAAATGTTAAACTTTAAAAGGAAATGAATTACATACTTGAATGACAATAGTTGACTTCATAGTACATACGTATTTTACCGGTAATTAGAGTAGAAGTCTGGGCGAATTTTAATTTTTTTAAGAGGGGCGTGGTCACAAAAGTTGATAAATGAGATGTCTACTCTTTTACTCAATTTTCGGATCGTCATAAATTTGGTCAGTATTTTCAAATAAATTGATTTGTGGCCAATTAAAAATTCTTTGGGTACAAAAGTTGTAATTTATCATACAATGAATGAAAAAAAAAATTAATACTCTTTTTCACAATTTTAAAGGTTATAAACTTTTTAAAATTTTTTGAACAAATATAACTATAGAATAGTTTCAAAAATGGATGATAAATAGGTAATCTATTGATCTTAACAGTACTTGCTTCAATTAGGCTTTTTTGAACTCAAAAGGCAAAATTTGCTCGATTTTTGCTTGACAGAGGTTCCTAGAGTTTGAGTTTTTTGACAGTAAAACATCCAAATGATGACAAAATTGTCAATCTTACGAGCAAAAATCCAGCATATTTCCACTCTTGAGTCTGGAAAGTCTGAATCAAACTCGTATTGTGTATGTAAGCAATACATTATTCATTTTTCATTTTTCAATAATTTTTATAAAAAGCAAAATCAAGCAAAAAAAAAAACAAAATAAAAGCTTCAAAATTTCGAAAATTTGAAAATTCTTGAAAACGCACTCAACACCAGCGAAAATTAATTCTAGAGGTTTATTTCATGGGAAAATGGGTTACAGAGGGTTAAATACCCATTGTAAAAATTGCACGAACCCTTATTCCCACTTAAGAAGGGTCTAGTAGCCTAGTACCTCTTGCGATTTATCAGGACTACAGCCTTTCGATTTTAATCGATTTTCATGAAGTTTGCTTTATTGGATAGCTCTCTAGAGATTACGATCTACTTCGACAATTTTTTCCCTTTGATGAAAAAAGGTCTCGGTGAATAAAATACCATAAGAATACTTTTCCTGAAATTTCATCCATTAATATATTTGTTCTCCTTTTGGATGGTGGTCAAAAACAAAATATATTTGAAAAATGTATCATTAAAATAGCTGAAAAATTAAGTATCATAATAATTATTGGCAATGAAAATTTTATTATTTTATTTATTATAAACAAGGGGTACATCGCTTTAAAATGACATCATTTAGATGTTTTAGCTACGAAATAATTCATACTTTGAGAATCTCCGTGAAGTAAAAATTAGGCATATTTTTAAAACTCAAGATCAAGATAATGCTACCCATTTATTATTCATTTTTTTTAAAATGCACAACTGAGGCTTTTTTTTAGAAAAATCGAAGAATTTCGAGACCTTCTGAGGAAAAGTTTATGAATGGCGATTTCTCAGCCTTTAAATAATAAAATGAACTTTCAAAAATAAAATTTTTAAAATCCATGATCTTACTTCAGTATTGGTTCCTATACGCTATTAGAACTGGAATTTTTTCCATAATTTCTGAGCGTTCTTTGGTACTTACTTTTTCGCCTCACACTCCATTTTTCAAAAAAAAAAAAAAAAAATAATAATAATAATAATAATAAAAATACGTCCCATTTTAGTACCCACTAGCATCTAATTAAATTTAAATTTAAATTTGAACTTAAAAATTACAGCGTATACTTTAAATAACTGTTTCTTATTACAGCATGCCTGGCAGATCAATGCTAATTCCTCCTTATAAAACCAAGAAGGAGTTGATGGACGAGATGAATAAGATAGTTAGGAAGTACGACGATGAGAAAATGAATTAGCATATAGGTACGTTAATGATTAAATTATTATTATTATTTTGTGAAACCGAAAAACATTTCCTTTTGTAAAGATTCATTAGTAATAAGTATCATAAATATGATAAATACTCGTATATTTGATTTTATTATTATTATTATTATTATCATTATTATTATTAATTAGGTATTATTAACATTAAAGTACATAAAATTAATGAGTAGCAAAGATACAGAAATGTAGTTAACAATTATTTTCTAATTAATGGCCATATTGGTATTAATTCTTTACTATGCATTTTTTTGGGGCAATAAAATATTCACGAAATTATTCTTTATGAAGCTGACATTTATTGGAAAAGCTAGTATAATTAAGTTTCTTCAGAGTTGAGCAAATTTCGGGACAAAAGAATTTCAAATCCAAAATCATCCGTACAACAGGATTTAAAATTCAAAATCCAAAATATAGGTAAAGAATAAAAATGATGAAAAAAAAAACTGAAAATGATTCTGAACTTCGAAGCGTCTTCATTATAAAATTAATTAAAAATCAGAAATAAAAACTAAGTTCTATTATAAATGAAATCGGTTCTAAACTTGAAAGCTGAACAATAATCACACCAGATCGCGTAACATTAAGATTTTTTGATTTTAATATAAAGAATTTTGAAAGAATAGGATTTCAAATCCAAAATCTTAAATCCATTACTAAAATGAATTTCAAATCTAAAACCAATTATGGGAGTGGATTTAAACCCAAAATCCAACAACCGGATTTTGAGATTTTTTTTTGATTTTAAATACAGAAGGATTTAAATTCTGTCCAACCCCGATTTTTAAGGAGTGTTGTCAACAAAATGCATAAGTTACGAGTCAAGTAAAAAATTTCTTTAGAATTAATTAATAATTATTACTTTATCAATTTATGTATTTAGCTTTTATCTTATATTTTTTATTATTTTTATGTGCTATGTACAGCAGCTATGGCTAGAGGCACGGTTGTAGCGATAATTTATATATTAAAAAGATGTAAGGTTTCTTGTGCAAGCCAGTTCGCGAAAACCCCTCGGTCGAGAGGGAAGACTAAAGCAAAGTTGGAAAGGTGTTAGGGGGTAGATGTGCATGATCGTAAAACTAATTTTTTCTTATGGAATCGAGAAGGAATTTGAATAACATAATTGCAAAGTAACACGGGATAAGACAATGTATTAGCATAAATTTTTATGATTAAATTATTATCATTCCTATTATCAATAATGAAGTTAATTATAAGCACAAATGCATATATATTTAGTAAACAATTATTCTACATGTAATTAACCATCAATATATTGGCATAACTTTTTTATGCAGATTGACAAATGCATTTCTTCGACAATAAAACATGAAATAAATTAATTATCATTTATGAAACATATACATACATTTATTCGTGGAGCCAGTATACCTAATTAGTTTTCATGGAGTGTTGTTAACTAAATGCATTTGGTTAGCATTAATTAATAATTATTAATCACCTATTGCTTTATTAATTTATTCAACTATTTTGTTTGTTTGTTTATTTTTGAAAAATATAATGAGAAAATGTAAAAAATGTGTTTTTGTGTAATAAGTAAATTATTGAGGTGAATTTAGTTTATGAGTATACTCACGGTGCAATAGCTCTGGCATCAACTAAAAACTCCATAATCTGAAAAAAAAAAATGATATAACTATATGTGCACAGGTACACGTCATGACGGGGCATACAAAATGTAATAATGATGTATTTTGTGTTTCATGTATCTACTACATACCTCCGTGAAAAACTAAATCATTTTTTTTTTTAAGTCTTGTCTAGAAAATGTAAAGAGATTATTAATTTTATCCATTTTTAGATAAGTTCATAACGTTTGATTTACATTTTTTTTGAGGCATTTTGAAAGTTATTCTTTTGAAATTAGATTTTAAAAAATTTTACTCGGAAAAATTTATCAGATTTTTATCGTTTTGTCTTTCGAATAAATTAATTTTTTTTAAATTGAAAATAAATTTTTGTATGATTATATTTTACTCGAGAAAATTTACTATAATTTTTTCGTTTGTTTCCAAAAAAATTAATTTTTAGACTTTAAAATTCAATTTTGAAGTATATTTTATGCTGATTTTCGGCATTTTTTTCAACAAAGAAAAAAAAAACGAATAGATTTTTTTCTTAGTGAAAACATCTTATTCTCTTTGCATTCATATGCTATTCACGATAAGTTAAGGAAACAGATATGCATTTTTGGGGGTTTTCTTCGTTGTAATGACCCGCAAGAAAAAAGAAAAATTATAAGTTTCAATTTATAGAGAATCAATACATGATCAAAATTTGAATGAATATCATTCATACCCTTTTAAGCTATGAAAAGGAAAAGAGAAATGTATAGCTATAAAGAAAAAGTTTATTGTTCAATCAACTACAGATGGTGCGAGATACAAAAACATGAAGTTACTTTCGCTTTTTAAATTAGATAGACTGTAATAGCTATTGCTTTTATTGAAATCTACGAGTATGCTAGAAAGCTTTAAAAGTTGGCAAAAAGCCACAGCATTATGGTGGCAATGAAATACATGAGAAAAAATTTTTTTCTCCTGATCAGATAAGGAACCCCCTAAAAAGTTTCATTTTACTATAAAATTATGATTCCTAAAATTTCAAGTCCATAGGTTAATATTAACACGTGGCGCAGAGTCGTTAAAGTTGAGTACATAATATCTTTACAATGGTTGTCCAGCCTTATAGAAGGGAAATTTTTTTTTGATTATTTCGGAGTTCTCACCCCCTGCATTTTTTTCTTTATGCTTCTACATTACACAGAAAAAATTTCAGCCCTATCGGATGATGGAAACACGTGCCACTCCGGCTAAAGTTTCCCCCTTTTCATGAAAAATCATCTGAACGCTTTCCAGCTCCTTACCTATGGGAAAAAGAGGTGGTATGAAGAGGACCAAAAGTGTTAGTCGTATCTTGAGGATTTCATATATGTCACTGATATCTTTGAACCTTAATTAGGGACCGAGTTAGGCAAAAAAAAGAAGCAAAGTATCGAAATATAGGTAAAATACACCAACAAAAAAACTATTATTTTCTTTCATTTTCGCGAACTTTTGACGAAGATAATTATATTTAGCCCCCGATAAGACCTTGAGAGTCAATTACACCCCTCAGAAAAACTTCGATTTTTATTTTATTTTTCGTGAACCTGGGGGGCTCGTAGATGAAGGGGCACGGTTGGCAAAGTCGACAAGCTGACTTTGCCATTCCACCTCTTTTCAAAATACTTTGCGAACCCATGAATAGGGCTGTGCAGGTTGATGTATGAAATGATACAGTAGTTTTCAAATTAGGAAGAGGAGTAAAGTAGGCTTGACTATGAGCACTTATTTCGAGGAAAATCCTTACGGTTTGAATCGTAGTCACTTTGTCGAATAGCTTTTTTATGAATTAATTTTTTTTTTCAAAAAATCCTCTGATAAGAGTGAAAATGTTCTTCAGCAGCTAAAAATCGCTACACCTGGTCCCTACTCTAATTAATCGTACATTTCACCCATAGAAGCTCCTTCCCGATGGGTATTTATTTCACGTTTTAATAATTTAGTCGAAATAAAAGATAAAAGTAAATCAATGGAATATGAAAAAAATTGTAAGCAGCCACCTCATATCAATGAATTTTTTCGACTAACATACCCAGTGCCATCTCTTCTAAAAACGGTTGAGAACTTTAAGATGTCTAGTACTTCTTTTACCCATAGAAATTATATGAGACCACATTTATCCAATTCGAGGTACTTGAAGGTTATCAAGATTACTACAGATTTTAACCATGGATCATTTTGGATCATTTTTCATTCGAATTTATGTGGCCATAATCTCGTCCACAGTAATGCTATCTACGAAGTTTGAGCTTGACAGATATATTTGGTGAAGAGATATACACCATTCTAGGATTTCACTGACTTTATTTCTCTTCCAAAAACCGTTTTTTGTTCCAACTCCCTTCAAAGTTCATTCAGAAAGCTGAAAACATAAATACATTGCTAATTTGTGTTCATATTCAATGAACAATGTTCGACCTTTCATTTACCTCTTCACATTCAAAGAATACTCCACCCTTACGAGGTTGGTGCAACCGTGGTCATGGGGACCTGGACTTCCATCTCACGCAGGTCTTCAGCGGGCATGGGTGCTTCAACAACTTCTTGTACGATATCAAGAGGGTGTCCAGCCCGAGATGTGCACACTGTGCTCAGGAGGAGGCTGACGATGCTGAGCACACTCTGTTCAGATGTCCGGAATGCGATAGGCTGCTGGCATCTCTGGCATTAGACAGGGGCGGGTTTACCCCGGATACACTTGTCCCATTAATGCTATTGTCTCTGACATCGTGGAAGGCAGTGCAAGAGTTTGCCAACGACGTCATGCTGAGGAAGGAGGATGCCGAGCGTGAGCGCCAGGTGCAGGGGCGTCGACAAGCTGCTGCTATCGCAGAGGAAGACGAGGAGGAGGTCAGTTACGCGAGTGGCACCTAAGTCCAAGGATCCGAACCCTGGAGATCGGGACCAGGTAGTAGTGAGGACTACAGAGGCGAGAGGAGCGGTCCATGGCACCCCAGCCACACACTTTTTAACTTGATGTGGTAGGTTCTTAATGTGGCATGGGTAGCGCATGCCTGGTCAGATGTGAACGACTCTAGCCAGATAACTGGGTATGTGTTATGGCCTCAAGTCCCATGCGGTGGATCAAGTAGCTGTATGGGCAGGGCTACGTTCACCGGACCCCATGGCCGAGTACCGAACTGATTGCGGACCGCCCCTACCTTGCTTCACGGCTTGGAGTAAGGTGGGATGACGCACACAGAAGTAGGGCCCATAGAGTGTATGACCTCTGGTCCGCCTGCGGGCTTAGTAGGTCGTAAGAGGCAGAAAGGCAACCGGCGGGGAACCTCCGAAAGGAGAGAAGATGCGGCGCGGGGTGAGGGCTGGAGACCATCATACACTCGAGAAGAGCGCATTGCGCAGACAAGGCCGTAGAGAAGAATTGGGGATTGAAACCCACCAGCGGGGAGTAGGTTCTCAAATAAAGGACGAAGCAATGGCTGAACTTCCGATGTGATGGAACTTGGGTGGGGGTGCACACCTGCCTAAGGAAAACCCAGCGGAGATGTAGGCTGGTTGCTAAGGTGTCCCTGCTTAGCTGGAAGTAATGTCACAAACAGTTCCTGGCCAAGTGGTGACGTGTGCGGTAGAAGAGATTCCCGCAAAAAAAAAAAAAAAAGGAAAAATAGGTTGTAATTGTCTACAGACTGACCATATTAAAATCTCAAATCGAGTAACTTTAAAAGAATGAATAAGTCGCTGCCCTACGCAATTTATGACGTCGACGAGTGCCATGAAATCCATGACTACCATAAATATCATCGTTCTCCCTTTCATTATATGTTAGACACCATCAACCTTAACAGAATGAGTAAAAAAGACAATTACATATTCAAAATTTCAGAATCTAGATACTCGATAAGTACTCTACGCAGATGATTTTCTATGAAATAATACCGGTACAATTTCACAACTTACTCGTTCATTTACATCGTCACAACAAGTACATCGCATAAGCATAGTACGTGTTGAACGCCAAGCAATGTACACACCATACACAGGTGTTTTCAAATCTTAAACCCTTCAAGCAAGGGAAATTAATTGCTTTCAAGCACAAACAAAGGCAAACGGAATTTTACTTCAGAAAAACAACTGTATCAAAAATTCAGTGTTTTTACGATGTTACGATTCGAAAGTCATGTTTTCGTGCTATGCACAATTCTTGCTCTTCTTACGTTCGCCGCGCAAGTAAGCTATATGTTGAAGTTTCAATAAGTTTTTTATAATTCAATACAATCTCTTTGAAGTCAGAATAGTTATGTAGTGATGATCTAATTCTTATGAAATTGCAATGCGATGTGTAGAAATAATATAGGGTGGGTAGAATTTTGCTTTTTTCGAAAATTAATAGAGAGGTCGCAATAGCTGCTAAATGATATAACAATCAGCATGTCACAAAAATGAACCCAATTTTTATATCTCCAAATTAAGTCAAATTTTTCGAAAATTAATTTTCGTGAAGTTAAAATTTTTTTGCAATCGAAAGTCATGTCATGCCGTCCAAACACAGAAAAAAGTTCAAATTGCCAATTTTCATTAAATTCAAAGTGAGCTAACTTTTCCAAATTTCTTCAATAAAGCAGCAATTTTGACTATTTTCTAAAATGAACGATAAATAGACAATTTATTGGAGCGTGCACACTGCACCAGACATGCTTGATTGAAGTTTTTTCCAACTCAGGAGGCAAAATGTGCTGATATTTTTCATGAAAAAAATAAATATAAACGATATGATTTTGAAGAAAAAATTTGACAGTTAAAGAGACTTTATAAGGTAAAAATCGAGCATACATTATTTCTCGAGTTCTAAATAGTCTGAATGAAATTTTTACAATGTACAGGTTGTTATCGTTTATTTTTGAAAATAACGAGAACAATTGCTTTTTCAAAAAAGTAATTGAAAAATAATTTTACTCTCATGAATTGGAAAAATTGCAATTAAAATTTTTTCAATCTTTGAAAGATAAAATTATGCGACTTTTGGTAACAAAAAATTTTTAATTACCAAAAAATTAATTCTTTTAAAATGGGAATCACATCTTTATGTGGTCATTTAACAACTATTGTGATACAGTCTACGAAATTGAGATTTAACCTACCCCACTATATATTTAAGGGAGCATAAAGTTTCGGGTATCTTCAAAGAATGCAGAGATGAAATAAAAGTAGTACATGTAAAAATCTTCGAAAATTTGACAACGTCAAAAAAATGATTTTCGGTCAATTTGCCTACATAAAACACTCATGTTCTCTAAAGTCTAAATTCCTGTTGACGTAAAATAAAAAAAAAATAAAAATTTGTTGACGTTTAAACTTCACATTTTGCCATCTACGAATGGAAATAATTTTTTGACCACTAATTCTTTTGAAATTTAGTGATTTTGCCTTTTTCAGACATCTTTGAAATTTTAAACACCAATTCAATCAGAAATATCTTCGTAAATTTGAAAATTTCGAAAGAATATGACGTAAAAATTTTCAAAAATTTGGAAAACTCCAAAAAATTAATTTTTGACCAACAAAAAAATTGTTTTGCATTCACAACATACATTTTGTCATCAACGCACAGAAATGATTTTGTAAAAAAGAAATAAAAACGAGAAAAATTTTTTCAAAAACATATTATATGTAAAACACAAAATCTTGTATATTATATTTTAAAAACACACGTAGAAAAAGTATTATTTCGACGTTTCGCCGTGGCTGGACGGCATCATCAGGACGTTTAACCACCAAATTTTTTAAAACTTAGGGGTCTTGATTTTTTCAGACATCGTAAGAATTTTCAACAAAGAACTCAATGAGATATCCAATCATAATTTGAAAATTTTAAAAGTATATGAGGTAAAAATTTTCAAAAATTTGGAATCCTCCGAAACAATGATTTTGGCCAATTAAAAATTTTTTGTATTCAAAAACTACATTTTATCATGCCCAAGCAAAAATTATTTTTGGACATCATTTTTTTTGGTTGCGTTTTTAACTGCTCTGGTTATTACACCATCTCTGGGACAATTGGATTTTAAAGAGGAGGCTGGAACATTGTAGGAGAGTCAAGATGTTGTGGATATTTTATTAGTCGTCGGTTATTTGGTGTTTGATAATTTTTAGAGATTTTCGGATATCATTCAACTTTGGACACAGAAAGAAAATTCAAACGTTACGAATTTTTACAAATTTCCAAGTGAAACACAAAATTGTGCTAATCTACATATATATACCTATATAGAAATTAAAAATAAATGAGTGATTTATCAGTCAGGTTCGCAGCTGCAGTATAAACTTAATGTGAGGTTATTAAAGACATAGAAAACAAAATATGCTTCACAGAAATTCCCAAAATATCACCACATTGCTTCAAAACGACATCATTTAGATATTTTACCACAAAATAATTCATGCTTCGAGATTAGAAATATTTTTACCGACCTAACCATAATGACTTCTAAAATATGGTGCATCGAGTGATATACATAAACGTACTTTTGCATTTCTGTGCTTTTAACTTCCACATAATCGAAGGAACAAAACTCATAATTAACCGGAAGTAGTGAATAATTTTTCTATATACTTAAAATACTAAAATACACAAATAACATATGTATTAATCGTTTTAGACAAATGCAGGAGATGAAGAAAAGGAGAATAATCACGGAGACAATAAAGAAATATCAGATTCGGATGATGACTATAGTTCTGATTCAGAAAAAGATTGGGTTAGTAGGTACCAATATTATACGTAACTGGAATTCTAATAAATTACTCGTTAATTTTTATTAAAATTTTTGCTTTAAAAATGTGTTAAATCGTATTCAATATCTAGTAGCATTTGGGCAAATAAATAATCAAAATGGTATTTCATTACAGATAGCAACACAAGAACAAAAGAACGAATTATTACTAAAACAGGTAAATGGGAATTTATATAGGAAAGTGAAATAAATAAATGAACCATATCTAAACAATAAAGAATCTCTTATGATCTATTGCATCGATTTATACGCTTCAGTTATCTGCATAATTCCATCAAGATATTTTTCATTACTTACCCGTTCTCGTTTTTAGACACCCGAAGACAAGAAACAATTTATTGAAAAATACACTTCTATGATGAAACGTTTGAAGGGAAAACGGGTAACGTGTATAATTTTCCTATACATCTAGGAGTACACATACCTATTAGGTGAATTTGATAAACTACTTTAACGAATGGATTTTTACAAAATATGTAGGAAATAAATGAAAAACTGATACAGACATTTGAAAATTTGATAGTTGCGCAGAAATATATCGTAATAGTGAATTCTATAGAAAAATCTTGGAAAAATATAAGAAAATGTAGCTAAATGGATACAAGCTGGATACAAAAATTTTGAATTTTTGAAACATGTTGAATTAAAAAATTTAGAGAAAAAGATTAATTGCTTTAAAACCGTTAAAAATTGAGTATGAAAATTTAGAAAAAAACGTAAGCAGCCATGCCGCATTACTGGAGCTGAGTTTTTAACTGGGGCTTGTTTTGACTTAGTAATAACCTTGCTTAACCGTTCATCACTACAGGCCACACCCAATACCAAATCTGAAAACCCCTACCCTATCCTTTCCAAAAACACTTGAGAAGTTCAATTTGGCACAAATGTAGTATTTCTTGCCATGAAATAATCATGCGAACACATATTTCTCAAATTATAACTATTTGAGGGTGCTCAAATTATCTTCAAATTTTGTAAATCCGCCATTTTGGATCCATTTTGACTCAAATTTAAGTGGTTATATTCTGGTCACAAACTAATCCTACACACAAAGTTTGACCATTCTAGGCCGATTTGGTGATGAGATATGGAAGATTCATGAAATTTCCTGCAGCAATTTCCCCTCCAAAAGCCGTTTTTTGCTCTAACTCCCCTCCAAAATCACTGAGGAAGCTAAAATCAAAATACGTTTGTCACTTGGGCTCATTTTATCATATGACACAGCAATAAAAAATTTTCGACCCCTCCTGTACCCCCACCACTATTTTAGGTTGGTAACCCCGCCTTCCCCCTCCAACATCATGTATGGAAGTGAATTCGGGATATAGTATACAACTTATCCCAATAACCATATGAATTCATATTAATTACATTTTTACCAACTTGAGGCTCCTCAAGCTCTACTCAAAATTTTGATAATCCGCCATTTTGAATCCATTTTGATCCAAATTCAAGAGGTCATATTGTGGTCACCAACTAACCTCACACACAAAATTTGACCTCTTTAACTTGATTTGGTGGGGAGATATGGAAGATTCAAGAAATTTCATGACTCAAAACTTCCTCAAAAAGCCGTTTTTTGATCTAACTCCTCTCAATATGCACTCAAGAAGCTGAAATTTGGATATGTTAGTATCCGTGACTCACTCTTTCATATGAAATCAAAAACAAAAAATTTGAGCTATTTGCCCCTTCTCCAGCCCCCCTCAAAATTTGAGTGATCCGCCATTTTGAAATTTATCGAAAAAACAAAAAAACTATTTTTGCGCATTTTCAAGAAGAGTCCCTCACCAAATTTTGAGCGAATTTTATGAATACTGGCTGGCGCTACGCGTGGGAAAAAAAAATATATATACACCAAAAAGTTGGACATTTGTCAGATGATTACAAATGGTCTGAAACGCAAAGATTTGAAGATCCCACCCTCCCCCGACCTTCCCTTTCCAAATCAAGTAGGCTGTAATAGCTATCCTTTTGTTAAAAACTCAGCTAAAAAATTATAAGCTTCACTAGAACGTTGAAAAATAAGAGCAAAAAGAAAAAGTTGTTAGGTGGCGCAGAACATACATTATATATCTACTGATATGAACGATTGAATTAAGTGTTTATGAAGAGTTTTACATTCTTCACCTGAATGAAATGTGATGCAGCACGGCTGCTTATATTTATTTTCTGTTTTTGAATTCGTTGGAGAAGATGTAAGAATACATAATAAATAAAATGTTTCCAAAAGACGCTCTAAATTTGAAGCAGAAGTAGTAAAGTACTACGTTAAGCCCCTCCCCCTTTCCTGAACAGAACACATCAAGAGTATTGGTATTACAATAATGCAATGTATTTTCACTATTTCCAATAATTAGTAAACCGATGAAACGTCATCGTTTACCAATATGGCGAAGAATGCTGCGTCATTTACGCGTAATTTTTCCAATATTAACGCTTTATGTATGGAAATGATGTGAAAATATATTACGTATGGAAAGCTAACAAGAATATACCTATTAAACGCTGACTTGTGTTCGGGCGAATTAATGATCAAAAATTCATTTCAAAAAGAAACAGAACATGAAAAGAAAGTATCAGAAAAATCAAAAACATTAATTAGAATCCATATGACAAAACAAGATTAATTTAACGCAAAAGAAATATATTATATTCACATATGTACATCGATAATCGATTCATGAGGCAAAGTTTTCTCTCTAATTTCAAAGTGTTCTTCTACTTCATTACCTACCTGTTCACATTTTAGGCGTATTTACATATCGGCACTGAAAAAAGCCTTTTCAAAAAGATAATGAGAAACACCAAATTTGGGGTAATGTGTTTATTTTTTAATTTTCATTCACTTTCACTAGACATATATTTTCCTTTTTGTGTCTATTAAGCGTTGGTTATAATGGCATTGACTGTGTCAATGAAATTTTCACGAAATGGTTAGAACTATGCCAAAAAACCCCATTACTTTGAAGTGATAACAGAGTAACATGAACAAACAAATGTTTGACACCGTAGAAATTCACTGAAAAGTTAAAATATCTCAACTTTTTACTGAAACCCAGAGAATCTTTCATTGTCTGATTCACTGGCTATTATAAACGGTTCCATAAAAAAACACAGGTTCAACTTTTTCTGTGAAAAATTCAGTGCCATTATAACCGACGCTTTAATAGAAACTCATATTTAATACTAATGTTTCACACTTAACTCATTACAATGATTTCAAATCTTACACAGATTCTTGCTATTGGAAACAAACTTTTCGAATTAATCATCAGTGAAGAAACTATTTTCGAAGATGTTTACATGCAACTTATGAATGCTACGGCAGAAGACATATTAAAACGACAGCTAAGCGTGAGATTCGATAACAACCCAGACAATTGTATAGGCAGCAACAAGAATTGGCTTTATCTTCTATCCAAGGAAATATTCAACCCATCACGCAAACTATTCAAATATGTTGACCCAAAGTAAGTAATATTTTGTTATTCCAATATAATTGTACTTACATATTTATCAGTTCAAATTCAACTTCCATTAAAAAAAGTGTAGTGAAGTCGCATGTTTTATAGGGCAAATACTTGTAGTCAGTAAATTTCACGAACCATCCCATCTCCACATCAAATGTACTTATAAAACTGAAACTTTGTGTGTACCTTACTAAATTAAATTAATTTCATTTATTTTACTTTCATACAGACGTTCCTTCAACCTTCCCCCTACGCATGCTGGCGAGCGTTGTTAAAAAATTACAAAATTGGCCTACACTGTTTTTTTTTTTTTTTAAATGTAAGAGAGGGAGAGAATAATATTCGCTATTGAAAAACACATCAACTAGCATCACAATGAGTAGACTGATTCTATTCCCAAAACCGTTTATTGAGTTTTTAAGCGTAGTATTTTCAAAATGGGTATATACTTTTTTGAGGGTATGTGGTAACGCTGAATTTTGAAAAAAAAAGTAAAATAATAATAATAATAACTAGGGGGCTCCGCGCCCTGGCCGCTTCGCGGCCCAACCTCTATAGCAGTCCTCGATCCTTTGGGACTTGAAATTCCTAAGGATCTAAGGAATAAATAAAATTAAATTCATTCAAGTATTTTTATAACTTTTTCGAAGCCATAATAAAAATGCTATAATGCGGGACTGTTAATATAATTATCACTTCTTGATCATATTGAGGTAGCGCAACAATACTTTCAAAAATTTATTTCAAAATTTGAGGAATTGAAGGCATACTTCTTCAATATTTCACTTTTTTTTTGTCCCATAGAAAGGGCTGAAAACTTTTTTCCGATTTTGTAACTGTAGTAATTTATTTTGTATTTTTTAATAACAATTTACTTACGGAAATTCTGCTGAAAAACAAATACTTGCCAAACTACCTCTCAACAAAACAAAAAATCCCTTAACAGAAAGTTGAATTATCCTGATCAAGTTCTTAATTTTAATTTTTTTTTGCATGAGAAAATGATAAAACTTTTTTTATGGGAAAAATTTGCTAAGATTCAACTTGCGATAAATTTAACCTCAAGGAAAACTCGACGAACTTACCTTTAACAAAAAATCTATTATTTCATTGGTAAAGCACTATTATGTAATTTGGAGTCAACACAGCCATTAAAATTTTATTAGATACTATATGAAAAGGTTTAGTATGAAAGGAGTGCAGGTATTTCCATTCAACCACCAACTTTTCAACCTTTCTTTCAGGATGCGCGCGCATCTCAAAACCTATTTTATTTTGATTTTAATATATAGAGTGATAAGAAAGCAATATAGGCATGTGCCATATCGTTGCCTACCTGATTTGAGAAGGAGGGGCTGGTACGAAGCGCGACTTCAAATGTTTACGTTTCAGACCATTTGTAATTGATTTAGCACTTTCGGTTGCAATATATGTATATGATTATATACCTAGTCATAGCTTTTTCTCATTTCAGTGCTACTAATCCGCAACTAGAAATAAATCCAGATTCAGAGAGCAAATATAATAATCTTCAGCATTTCAAGTTCGTAGGCAGAGTTTTTGTCTTGGCATTGCTTAATGAGAGAAGGATAAGAGGTGCATGTACTATCATCTCAATTGAACAATCTACTAGTCTACATGGAATAAGATTACTAACATTTTTATTTTTTACAGTGAATTTAACCCCGTCTTTTTACGAAAGTATACTGAATGAAAATATCAAAATGGACAACGTTGAGAAACAAATGTCGGCGTTTATCAAAGGGTTGACAGATTTTATACCCTTGGATGAATTGAGGAAGTTCAATGCAACAGAATTAGAATTATTATTCTGCGATACTGAACAACTTGACATTGACGAATGGAAAAAATACACTTCTTATCGATCAGATGACTATGACGACGAATACAAAGAGAATAATTCAATAATTGAATGGTTTTGGGAAGTAAGTACGAGTAACACAACTACTCGGCAGTTATTCAAGCAAACACGTTGCGGTAACCAGTTGGTACCTTTGGTTTAGATTATTGAAGGATATAACGAATCTGAGAGAAGAAAAGTATTACTTTTTACTACAGGCACTGATGCGTTACCAGTCAATGGCTTTCTAAATGACTGGGTTCCTTTCAAAATCTTGAAAAAAGTACCTCTTACGACCCTGGCTGTACCACATATTAGAGCATTGTAAGTTTATATTTTAAATTATTTCTCATAGAAGCTCTAGCCTAGCACTACATTTAACGTTACATTTAAATTATATCACACTTACAATTAAATTTCAAAGATTAGGCGTTAAGCTTTCTGCATTCGTGAATGCTTGAAAACTTTGCACTGAAATCGGCTACAGGGAAGTGAGCGATAAAGCAGAGTTCATTATGTTTTGCATCAGTATTAACGTGATGCGACTTCATGATTCTTTACTAATAATTAGAGCAGAGCTTGGGTCAAATTTCAATTTTTTTAAAACTGTAGGAGCATGGTAACAAAAGACGATAAATGAGCTCGAAACAACAACATAAAAATGTCTCCTCCTTAACTCAATTACTGCCCCAAATGAGGTCAATATTTTTAAGGAAATGAATTTGGGGTAATTTAAAATTCTTTCTGTTCAAAAGTTATATTTTGCTATGCAAGGAATGAAAAAAAATTCAACGTCTTTGTTTTCAAATTTAGAGGTTCTAAACTTAATTTTTTTTTTTTTTGAAGAAACATCACATCGATTATCTTTAGAAATACGCTACCTATTTATTATCCATTTTTTGATATGCATAAAATGGAGGGCTTTTTTAGAAAAATCAAAAGAATTTCAAGACCATCAAAGAAGTTTATAGCTGGTGATTTTTTTCAACCTTTAAGTAACAAAATAAACTTTTAAAAATCGATGACCTCACTTTGATCGTTGTTCCTATGAACTACGAAGACTGGAATTTTTTTCACATGTTCTGAGGTTTCTTTGGTAGCCACGTTTTCCTCTTACACTCCATTTCTCGAAAAAAAAAAGTAGAAATTCGTCCTATTTTAATACCTACTCGAATTAAATTAAATTTAAATTTGAACTTTAAAATTATAGTAGATACTGTGAATAATTGCTTTTTATTACAGCATGCCTTACAAAGAATTAATGCTTCCACCTTATGAAACCAAGGAGGAGTTAATAGACGAGATGAATAAGATAATTGGAAAGTAGCACGATAAGAGAATAGAGTAGTATATAGATATATTAATGATTAAATTATTATTATTTTGTGACACCGATAATGATTTTTTTTTGTTAAGATTCATTATTAATAAGTATTATAAATATGTAAGCGCGCTGCAACAGTTTTTATTTTTTTTGACTATGTTGCACCACTCCAAAAATTCTGAAATTTTCATAGTATGTTTGGTGATAAAAGATACATTTTATGTAATTTTTTCATAATTGCACCTCAAAAACTTGCTATAGAAATGGAGGTTTGAAATTTTAAAAATTGCATAACTCTTTTAAAATTGATCAAAAAATATTGAAAAAATTACTAAAAAACCTTCTATGTATTATTAAGACACTATAATAAAATGTCAACTTTTCACCTTTATAATAATGCGAGAAAAAAAATTTTAATCATAAAACTTGTTTTTGCCTATATCTACGAAAATAGACGCAACTGGAGCCTGAAATTTTGGCCAAAATTTTTTTTTGATGTGGCCCAACTTTTGCCCTAGAAACCGTTCGAAAAGCTCTCGGGGGCATTTTCGACTATCTTATCCCATCATGTCCTTCAATGCTTTTAAGAAAGGTCTTAAGGATGTTCTGGAAAAGGATAGGTGAGATTGTGGGGGGAGGGGGGCTGAGTAGTAGATGTGATACCAGATTAGCACAAAAACAAGATGCCGTCATATATGAATAGATTTCAGGTATTCTAAAATTCAAATCTGAACTAACAAGTTATAATCCATGCTATAAATAATTACTTAGTATTGTAGCACCTTAGCAAGAGTAATATACCATAGATTAATCTATGGTAATACTAATTCCTTCTTATGGAATAGAGGAGTTAGTTGAGTGTGGAGAAAATGAATAAGGTAATTGTCAAGTAATTCGATAGGACAATGTATTAGCCTATATTTTATTGATTAAATTATTAATATTTCTATTATCAATAATGAAGTTAATTATTAGCACCAATGCATTGTTTTAACGTAGAAATAGGAATTTTTTGTTTTATCGCAAATTTATAATTTTTTTTGCGGTAAATTGTTTTTTTTTTTTCGATGGGTAATATGAGAAGAAATGGCTTAGTCATTGGTATTCACTATCAATTAAATGTTTGTGAATGTTTTCCCATCAATTAAGTTTTACTAAACTGATTGGTCAACCTTTATAAACGCACTGGCGATAGCCAGCAATGACAAAAGCTGATGATAATTAATTTCTGTTTTCACTTTTCATTAATTCCCTAAAATAAGAATTTTTTTTGTTTCAACGTAGAGATAGGTATTTTGTCTTTAAAGAGAATTTTTCATAATTATTGAAATCGCATTAACTCGTATTCGAAGCGAAACATGTTCAACCAACCCGCTATACACTATTCGCGTACAATAATGAAATAACGACAAACAACGAAAAAGTGACATACAGCGAACAGTGTGTAGCAGGAATTCATGATGTTTTGTGAATAGGTTTTTCGCCGCACGCTGTTCGCAGATTTTTCGTCGAGGAAGCGGTTTTTTTGACCAACACAAACTATTGGGACATTCAAGCAAAGTGGATGTCCTCTGGTGGAAGAAATGAGAAACATGTAGTCACTTTGTCGAATAGCTTTTTCGTGAATTGAAATATTTTTTCTTCAAGGAAATCCTATTAAATTCTAATAATATATATTAAAGTAATTTTAATAACATAATTATTTCATGATTATTCTTAATAATAAATTTAATATTTAATTTAAATAATTTAATTTATTTTTGAATATGAAATTTAATTATTTTTTATTTATTAATTAAATTGAATTATTGAATATATTATTTATTAAAATTATACCTATTGTAATTACCCGTATATTTCACTAATATAACTCTCTTCCCTCGATGGGCATTTCTTTTATGAGGAAAGTTTGGAGGGCATTCAAGGGTCGAGGTTACGCTCCAAATTTTTTCTCATTTTGTATTTCCTACTCATTTTGTTTGCGTATAAAATCCATTTTTCCTTGGTAAATTTTAAATTTGTTCCCTACCCTAACTCTTCCAGTTTAACTACTTTCATCATTTAGTATCAATGCCGACATTTAAAATTTTTGTGGAGAGATACCTTGATGATGTACTTTTCACCAAAATTAAGGAGTTTGAAATCTTTTTCACGTACATTTCTGCACGTGATTTTTGTAATTTTTATAGGTAATTTCATCGTATTTTTTACAAAAGTATGTATTAGCTATATTAAAAAAAAAAAAATGAAATCGTATCAGTCTTCAATGCTGCTTATCATCGTTCTGTTGCTTTGTTTGAATTACCTGAGTCCTAGTCACTGTAACATTGAATACGTTCTAATAGAACAAACAGGTCGTTGCCCTACTTGACGAGTGCCACCAAAGCCATGATTATCATGAGACTTCCTTTTATTGGATGTTAGAAACTATCAACTTAACAGAATGAGTAAATGAGTAAAAGACTAGTATTCAAAATTTCAGAATGTAGATACTCCACAAGTACTCTACGCAAACGAATGTTTTCTACGAAATAATGCCTGTGAAATTTCAAAGCTTACTCGTTGATTTACTTTGTTACAAGTACAACGCATAAGCATAGTACGTGTTCAACTCCAAGCAATGTAAATAAAGTACTCGCACGTACGCACCGTACACAGGTGTTTTCAAATCTTAAACTATCAAGTAAGGAAAATTAATTGCTTTGGCGTGCAAATAAAGGCAAACCGAATTTGTATTTCAGAAAAACAACTATATTAAAAATTCAGTGTTTTTACGATGTTACGATTCGAAAGTCATGTTTTCGTGCTTTGCACAGTTCTTGCTCTTCTTGTATTCGTCGTACAAGTAAGCTATACGTTGAAGTTTTAATCAATTTTTCATGCGTCAATACCTACACATATTTCTTTAATGTCAGAATAGGGGGACTAAACGAAAAATTATGTTATGATGATCTAATTTTTATGAAATTTTAACACGATGTATACAATAAACTAGGATGGAAAGAATTTCGCTTTTTTCGAAAATTAAGAGAGAGGTCACAATTTTTACATCTGCAAATTAAGTCAAATTTTTCGGAAAATCAATTTTGGTGAAATTAAAATTTTTTTGCAATTGAAAGTCATATCATGTCGTCCAACGATATCCTCAATGGCCACGAGACCAACCTCCTATTCACCTTCCTGAAACAGTCAAACCTTTACCACAGAATCTATACACTCCATACCCGCAAACGTGCCTCTGGCCTCAACGGCAGCACACGGCACAAGAAAAAAAAAAAGACAGGAAAAGTTGAATTGTTAGTTTTTATTAAATTTAAATGGGGTGAATCTTTTCCAAATTTCTTTAAGAAAGCACTAATTTTGACTATTTCCCAAAATGAACGACAAATGGACAATTTATTGGAGTGGGCACACTGCACAGCAATGTTTTTTTTTTTTTTTCGTGCCGTGTGCTGCCGCTAAGGCCAGAGGCACGTTTGCGGGTATGGAGTGTTTAGATTCTGTGGTAAAGGTTTAACTGTTTCAGGAAGGTGAATAGGAGGTTGGTCTGGTGGCTATTGAGGATATCGGATAGGGTAGATGGGAGTTGAAGTCTAGAACGGATGTTTGAGTATGTGGGGCATATTGTTAGGATGTGTGAGACTGAGAGCTGGGTTTGGCATTGCGCGCATATGGGCGGAGGTTGTCTATTCAGGAGGTAGGAGTGGGTTAAGAGGGTATGACCTAGACGGAGACGTGCTAGGATAACCTCTTCCCTCCTCGAGGATTGAGGTGACGTTAAAGGTGAGGTAGAATTTTGGATGGACCGGAGTTTGTTAGTTGTGGAAGTATTTTTCCAGGTGGTTTCCCAGGTGGAGTGAATAGCTATTTGGATATTTTTTTTAAGATCTTGAGATGGTATTGGAATATTTGGAATTGGGAACATTGTAGAGGATTGTTTTGCGGCTAGGTCGGCGAGGATGTTGCCGGATATATTTCAATGGGCGGGAAGCCAAGCTAGAGTGAAGTTTTTGTGTGTGGTTGATAGATGAAGAATTTGATTGGCTGTGGGGTGTAAATTATTACTTTTATATTGAGTTAAGGCATGAAGTGAGTTGATGGAATCAGTAAGGATTAAGAAGCGGGTTTGAGGTTAGGTGTGACTATTTCATGAAGTGCTAGTTGAATTGAAAACAATTCTGCTGATAAAACTGAGAATGATATAGGAAGAGAATATCGTATTAGTATCATTTCTTGGGTTGCGATGCCGCTTCCCACTCCTTGACTGGTTTTGGATGCATCTGTAAAAATTTTTTGGTGATGAGGATAGCGGGAGATGAGTCTATGGAAGGCTGTTGTCCATGTTTGGACTGATGTGGTCGTTTTATGCAATTCGGAGAGTTCGAGGTCAATACTTAAAGGGAACGACCAAGGAGGTGTACTTTTTGAGGGAAATGATACTACTTCGGGTGGGTATAACTTTATAGTTGAGAAAATTTCGGAAATTTGTGTTTGGAAAGGTGTGATAGAGGCTTGGCGTTTGTTTTTCCGTGATTGAGTTACTGGAGGTAAATGTGGATTTGACTTTGTTAGGATAAATGCGCTTATTGTCGAATAATAACGATGGAGATAAAGAGGAAGTTCTCCCGCTTCACATAGTATGCTTGATATAGGGGAGGTGCGGAATGCGCCTAGAGAAAGTCGGACTGCCGTATGATGTATGGGGTCGAGAGTTTTTAAAATTCCCTGATTAGCTGAGCTATGCGCTGCTGCCCCATATTGGAGTTTAGATCTAATTAGCGAATGGTATATTCTCAATAAGGAAGATTTATCTGAGCCGTAAGTAGTGTGCGCTAACTTTTTAATTAGATTGAGCTTTTTGGAACAGGATGCTCTGAGGTTGAGAATATGAGTTTTCAAGATAATTTTTGGTCGAAGATTAGACCGAGATACTTAGCTGTTTCTGCTTGTTGGATAGGAATATTTTTAAGGAAAAGGTTCAGGTTGTGATCGCCATTCCGAATTCTGCAGAAATGGATACATGTTGTTTTTTGAGGTGAAGAAATCAGACCGTTTTGGGTTGACCAGGAATATAATTTGTCTACAGTAGTTTGAAGAACTTCTTCGCCGAGTTGAAGGTTAGAGCAAGGAAGGAAAACTGCGAGGTCGTCGGCAAAGAGAGCGAATTTTACTGGTGGTTTTATTTGATCTGCGACGTCGTTGATGGCTATATTAAATAATGTTGGGCTCAAGACGGAGCCTTGAGGTACTCCATTTTGAAGATTGAGTGTGGTCGATACGGTCTGATTAATTCTAGTATAAAATCTTCGAGATTGTAAGAAATTTTGAAGGAAAAAGGCCATATGACCCCGTATTCCTCTTTTATGAATGGAGGCGAGAATTTTTTGAGGCCAAATAGTATCGAACGCTCTTTGAAGGTCGAAAAACACTGCGAGTAGGTGTTCTCGTTTAAGGAAACTTTCCTGGATAGAGTTTCTTAATATAGTAGTAGATTAGAAGTAGAGCGTTTATTTCTAAAACCACATTGGTTGTTGGTGAAGAAGTTCGTAATTTAAGCTTATTAACCATTTATCATTCATTTTTGAAAATGACGAGAATAAATTCCTTTTTCAAAACAAGTAATTAGAAAAAAGTTTAAGTCTCATAAAGTAAGAAAAATAGCATCAAAAATTTTTTCGGCCCTTGAAAGAAAAAATGTGATTTTTAGTAGCAAAAAAGTTTTGATTACCCGAAAATTAATTCTCTGAATTTTATTAATTTTTAAAGAGGAATCTCAAAATTAAGTTAAGGGCATGAAATGTTTACGATATCTATATAGGATCCTTTATCAACTTTTGTGACATAGACTACTCAAATTTTCAAATAATTATGATTTGAATTACCCAAGCGTCAAATTTCGGGTATTTTTAAAGAATGTAGAAGTGAGGTGAAAAAGTAGTCACCAAATGAGAAATAACCCTAAGAAAATGAAAGAAAAAAATTCCAATAAACGCCACGCACGAAGATTTTGAAACTTCTAAAAAATTTATTTTTTTCCAATTAAAATTTTTTTGCCTTTAAATATTACATTTTGTCATCAACGAACGGAAATAATTTTTAGGCACCAATTTTTTGGAAATTCAGGAGTCTTCCTTTCTTTCAGTTTTTTTGGGGAAACGCTTAAATTTTTGTAATTTTATATTTACACACATGCTCAGAGATGAATAAATGAGTGCCTTATCATTCAACTAATACGTTGATGAAAACGTCAACCACAATTTCAAAAATTTCGAAACCTTCAAAAAATTCATTTTGACCAATTAAGAATTTATCACATTCAAAAGTTACATTTCATCATTTAGAAGAAAAAATTATTTTCGGCCAACACTTTTTTTCAGATTCAAATATCTTGAATTTAAAAAAAATTAAATTTTCCTTACTTACGCTTATGTTTAGAAATGATTATTAAACGCGTGATTTATCAGTCAGCTACAAATGTAAATGCTTAATTTGAGGTTATTAATATGTAGGAGGCAAAATATTTCCGATTTTTGCATCAAAATATCACCTCATTGCTTCAAAACGACATCATTTAGATTTTTTACCACAAAAAAATACATACTTTGAAATAAGTAATATTTTCGTCGACTTCTGAAATCGGATGTATCAAATGAAATACATAAACGTCTCCCTGCATTTTTGTCTTCTTACATTTAATACAATCGAGGCAACAAAACTCACAATAAATAGGAAAAAGCGGATATTTTTTCCGTCTTATTAAAACACCAAATATACAAATAATATCTATTACTCGTTCTAGGCAAATCCAGAATGCACTGAAAATGAGAATAATGATGGATGCAATGAAGAAATATCGAAATCGGATGACGACGGTATAGACGTAGCTCATGTATTAGATCAGTGGGTTAGTAGATACCCATACACGTAATTAGAATCACGATAAATTACTCGTTAATTTTTATTAATGTTTGCTTTAAAAATGTGCTTAAATCGTATTCAATAACGATTGATGTTTGGGGCAATAAACGACGATAAAAATTGTATTTCATTACAGAATGCAAAACGAACAAAAAATTTTGAATCGTTACTAGAAAAGGTAAGTTGGGATTGATATGGCGAAGCGATAGGTATACGTAAATTAATGAATCACATCTAAATAATAAAGAATACCGTATGTTCTATTAGATGGATTCATATGCTTCAGTAGCCTGCATAATACCAAGATATTTTTCATCACTTACCTGTTCTCATTTTTAGGCGCCCGATAATGAAAAAGAATTTTTAGAAAAATACATTTCTTTGATGAAGAGTTTGAAGGGAGAAGAACAGGTAACGTGTATAATTTTCTTATGATTATTAACTCCTACCGATTTCTTTCACCCTTCCTTTTCGTTTACGTGTTAAGCGGAATTCATACTCAGTACTGATAAGTTATATCTTATTGATAGCAATGATTTCTAATCTTATCCAGAAAAAACTCTTCACCTTAAGAAAACCTATAAATAATCAGGGAAAGTCGATTACAGTATACGACTACCTCAATTTTTTTTTTTAATTTTTGCTGAACTTTTATGAAAAATTAACTGATTACTGCTTACCTAATCTGTGAAGATTACTCAGCGGTGAGGGGGTTAAACTACTTGTACTTGATTGACCGCACTGTCAATTATGATATGCATAAATCCAACTAGGAGAACAAGCTTTGTATATGGGGTTAGCTAGAAAGTAAAATACGATTCCTTAAGTTTGGGTCAAAATGAATTCAGAATGGTGGACAGTTAAAATCTGTCCAAGGTTTAAGGAATCTCAAATAGCTCAAATTCACAGGTGATGTTGAAGGAGAAAAAGAGGTATGCTCGTTCTGAAACTTCGTTTGTGATTATAAAAAAGACGACAATTTTGAATCATACTTCCACATGACAGTATATTAAAGCTTTAGCTTTCCAACTACACTTTTATGCATGAAAATCTCACAATTTATGAGAAGTTGTTCATAAAAATCTCTGCATAAGGATTACTCAAATTTTCAATTCAACTCAAAATTTAATAAATGAAGGATTGTGAAGAAATTGCCAAAACCTTAAAATGGTTGATTTTGATGTCATGCGATAGTGTAATGAGAACATCACCAGACCCAAATATCGCTTTCTAAATGATTTGAGAACTTGAGAAAGGCTTTTTATTTATTTATTTATTTGAGAGATTTTATTAATATAAATAAATATTTTTAACAATAATTATTATGGTGAGGCCTACCAAAAGGCAAGCGGCCATCTTCCACGCTACATATCCTTGTAATACTTATTACAAAATATATTACAAATAGAAATGGAAACGAAATAGAATAAAATAAATGATAAAAAGCATATGAAGTTTCAAGATTTAAGGTAGAGAAATCAGAAGGACTGGGTACCGGTGAGAGGGGCTGGCCCTCACTACTACTGCCTCAAAAATATGTGGGACTCACGGTTTAATGCTTGGAATCCAGCCCCCAACTAACTAAGAAAGGCGTGACGATCCTCATATCGCACCCCTACTGCAACAACACCCCATCTCAAAACACGTCAAATAACCGAAACTCAAGAAAATTGCTTTTTATTTGCTTTGTAAATAAAGAAATACGAATTCAAATTCTTTTTTTTTTTCATTGATCCTTACTAATTTTTCCGTTCTTTCCAATGGTAAAGGCATATTTTCGCAACGCAAATTATTTTTGGTAGTTTTTTGAGATGTGGTGTTCTTGCAGTCAAGGATTTTTTTTAAGATGTGGTGTTGTTGCAGTAGGGGTGCGATATAGCTCAAATTTAATAAATATGAGCATAGAAAGATTCCGTATAAATACATTCTAAAAGAGAGGATTGACGTTTATTGTTTGTTTCAAGCCTTCATACTACAAGTGGACATAAAGAGGTTAACATTATCTACATGACTGAACAAATTCTTTTCAAAATTTCACCTCCAGATTCGTAGGCAAAGACGCAAAAATACGTGAGAAATTAAAACGTTTCCAAAGTATGCCATAAATTTGAAGCAGAGCTAGAGATAGTAAAATACTGCGTTAAGCCCCTACCTCATTGGTAAACACAAAATTTCAAGATTATTGATATTACAATAATGTAATGTATTCTCACCATTTCTAATAATTATAAGCCGATGAAATCGAAGAATGATGAGACAGCGTTTACTATAATGCGGCGAAGAATGCTGCGTTATTTACCTGTAATTTTTCCAATATTAAAACTTTATGCGTGGAAATTTGAAACGACGTGAAAATACATTACGTACGAAAAACTTCCAAAAATAGCAGGAGCGTAACTAAGTCCTTTTTCCGGGCGGGGAGGATATTTTGAAAAAAAAAGAACTTTTTGTTATGAAATTCCCAACTTTTTTGACAAAATTTACAACTTTTCTTTTTTTTTTTTTTTTTTTTTTTTTTTTTTTTTTTTTCTTAAACTTGAGAAATGATGTAAATTACAAAATAATTAGGTACAAATGAACGCCATCATGCGCAGTTTTTCATGTTCTTTTTGTAGTCGTTGTTAAAAATTTCATCACACAAACAACACTGCACTTTGTATCTGTTTCTTTTTCCTCCTTTATTCATTTTTTAAAATTCAACTTAGGTTAATAAAAGTACAGACATATAGCAGGTATAATGCATAGAAAAAATCGGTGGATTATTGGCTTCTTTGAGCAGTGGCACGGCTTAATTTTAAGTTATAGCATTGAACGATTAATAATCGATTAATCGGTAAAAATAATTGGAAGAATCGATTAATCAATTATTAAAAGTAATCGATTAATCGGCCAATTTTCAGTTTTTTCCCCCAATAATGCTTCGATATTTCTGAAAAAAAAACTTTTTCTTAAAAAATAATCATTTTGTGAAGAGATTTCTATAATACGATGAAATCGTCTCTCATCAAATACCTTAAATATGCTTGTTTTTTAAATAAAAATTACGACTTGGTAAAACACTGTCATTTTGGAATAAATGATTTTGTTTTGTAATTTATTTTAATTTGAATAAATTATTTTATTTTTGTAATTAATTCAAATAAATATTTTTTTTCTTTTTATTATAATCGAACACAGCATAAAAAAATGAAATTTGGGATTTTTCAAATTCTGAATATTTTTTCCAACTCCAAATTTTCTCCAAATTTTTTTAAATTTCCAAGATTTTTTCCAACTTAAATCTTTTTTCTGATTTTCTCGAAATTTTTTCTATTTAATTTTTTCTCAAAATTAATTTCGAACCAAAAATTTTCCTCAGTATTTTTTCAACCAAAAATCTTTACAGTTTTGTTTCTTTGAATGCTTTAAAATTATTTTCAATTATATCACAAAGTCAATATTCATTTGAACTTTGGAAACATTTTTTAACGCCACAATTTTATTGAAAAAAGTTTCAAAGTTGGCAAAAAATTGAAGAAAAACTTCCAGGTTGAAAAATTAGATGAAGTGTAAAATTGAAAAATCATCGGAAGAAATTTGAGTGCAAAAAATTTCTAATGCTGATAAATGGATAAAAAATTCAAAATAGATATAAAAATGTTATAAAACATTTTTGGATTGCCAGAAATTTTCCAGGAAAAATTTCAAGAGATTGAAAAAATCGATAGAAAAAATTTGAATTTGTGTAAATTCAAATTTTTCCTTTATTCACTCGTGTTTCGTAAACGTTGTAACTACAGGTATAGACAATATGAAAAAATCGATTTTTAATAATCTAGATCCGATTAATCGAATATTAGAAAAATCGAAATTAGATTAATCGGTTACACAAATTATCGATTATTCCCAACACTATTAATTACATGTTTGTAATCTGTCAGTCTGTCTGTCTGTTATGTGTCTATATCCATGCACCTGGAGAATGGAACCTAAGTATGATTTAATATTACAACTGCACTGCAACCGTTCGTCGTGATTCGCGAAGTTTAAAATTTTTTCAGTTATCGTGAATAGTCTTGTTGTGGGCTATACATGATATAAGTTGGCATTAATCGAATTAATTCGAGTTTATTATCAAAAGAATATAAACAAAAAATTCAAGTTCCCAATTCTAACGTTCGACAATTATAAATTTCCAACTTTTCAAAAACCTTGGGAAGCTCCCTCCATCCCCCCTTACTAAGAATAGACCTATTCAACACTGAGTTGTGTTCGAGTAAATTAATGATCAAAATGGTATTTTACTTCAAGAGGAAACAGAACATTACATGAAATATTTAAAGTAACAAAAATATTAAATTGGAATTCATGGCGTACGACAAAACGAGATTAATGTAACACAATAATAAATATATTGAGCAAACGAGTATATCGATTCATAAGCCAAAGTTTTCTTAGTAATTTCTTAGTGCTTTGTTCACATTTTAGGTGTACATACAAACTGGTTCTGAGAAAACCCGTTTCAAAAAGAAAAAAAGAAGCATTCAAAAACTTTGTAATGCGTTCGATTTTTTCATTTTCATTCACTTTTATAGATATTTTGCTTTTTTTTGTCTATTAATAAAGCTTATATTTAATACTATTTGATACCTTACTGATTGTAATGATTCATATCTTACACAGTTAGCTGGTTTAATGGGAGAAGCATTCGCAATGGACGTGAGTACAGAACTATTTTACATGGATTCTTACACGGAAATTATGCACTTTGACAAAGCAGAAGATATGCTAAANCTAATTCCTTCTGTTCACATTGTTTGTTTGAGTCGTTGCAACTTTCTGAATCGCTGTAATCTGCTTCTTCGTATTTACATTCTATAATTTTCTACGCGAGGCTCTCCTGTACTATCTAAAGCCCATTGCACTGATTTACCTACGAATAAAGAATAAAAATTATTTTAAACTCGATGTAACATTTCAAAAATAATCGGATAAATAGAAGTAAAAAAAGAATCCCACTGAAAATACATATTATATAAATTGTTTCATATTTTTTTAAGTTTGTTTTTCTTTTAGCACAATATAGCCCATGCGCCTTAAAAATTAAAAAAAATCAAATCTATCAAGAATTTTTCATGTTTTTTTTTTTTTTTTTTTTTTGTATATTTGATAAAAAACTCGAAAAGTTCGTTCCGTTACTTATGGTAATTTTCATAATCGCGTTGTAGTACTCACATAATTATACGTACAGACCTATACGACGTAGAGTGGTGTGGGGTATTACAAAGAAGGGCATCGAATTTCTTATTAGTGGTTGAGCGGCATAAAAGTAAATGATAATACATAACTATAGGTAAGTTATATGTAGGTATAATACATATACAGACACATTCTATGCTGTGCAATGCGTAATCGGATGCGTGGTTTCTTTATTATTATTAGGTATTATAATTATTATTATTAATATTCAAAATGATGTCAAGAAAATTCTTGTTGATTTGAGTGAGGTGCAATCGCGTGTTGAAAAGTTAGAGAAATGCAATGCTGATCTCGAGAAAAGGAATGCTGAGCTTGAGAGTAAGGTTAAGGAGCTGGAAAATAGGCCGTGTGACCGACAGACCACCTCAGTTGAATTATCTTGTAGTGTAGATGGTAAATTTGAGGCAATGGAGCGTTATACCCGTCGTAATAATATAGTTGTTACTGGCTTACCTGTGTGTAAAGATGAAAATCCGTTTAATTTAGCCTTAGATATTTGTAATAGTCTAGATATTAGCCTTACTATGGGAGATATTGATGCCTGTCATAGACTTCCTACTACTAGAGGTTCTCCTCCATTTATTATTAAATTTGTAAACCGTCATTGTAAAGAGGCTGTGATCTCTAAAGCGCGTAAAACTAAGCTTACTCAGGCTAGATTTGGAGGTAATACTAATAAACCTATTTTTATAAATGAGCATCTAACTAAGCTAGGTAATGCTATTTTTCGTGAAGCTAAGCAGCTAAAAAAATGTGGCTATAAATACATTTGGACGCGTAATAGTAATATTTATGCAAAATCTGATAGTCAGAATGCGCGTGCTGTTGAACTTAAATCTCTAGAGCAAGTTCGTAATATGTTGGCAGGATCGCAGGGCAGCGGTAATGTGGTGGGATCATTGGGTACTCATTTACCTAGTGAGTTTAATGCTAGTAATGATTCTGGCTAAATTGCTTGGCTTTCTCTCTCTAGTGTGGGGAACTGAACTGCGTTTAGGGACCATCGAAATCTTGTTTTAAAAATTATTTCATTCTCTCTATTGGGATTGTCAAAATTCTACTCTAAAAGAAGGGGAAAGGGGAAAAAAGGAAGAAAAGCGAAAAAAAAAATCTATTTTCTAAATCGTATATTTTACAAAATTTAATGAATTATAGTAACTATACAAATTGTACACTACGAATCCTTTCCTTAAATATTCGCTCAATCAGGGCCAACTTTGATCATTTTCTTGGCTACTTGGATGAAATTGACTTCGCTCCCGATATTATTGCATTAACTGAAGTATGGATAAGTCCGGACGAACTTTCGAGATACTCTCTAGGGGGGTATTCTTCATATCTTGAGGCTCGTATTGGTGCTAGGTCGGGTGGAGTAATACTATATATTAATAATAGTCTAAGTGCCGTGGTTAATAAAATAGGAACAACTTCGTTCAATGGGCTGCGATGTGATATTACATTTCCTGGTTTTGAACTCGGTGGGCCTCCCTTTCCTGTCTCACTTCTTGCTATGTACCGCTTTTGTGGAGGGGATAAGGAATTGTTCTATAAGGAGCTTGAGCAGTTGTTGTCTACTGGTCCTGAGGCCTCTATTCTTATTGGTGATATTAATTTGGACATTTTGGATGCTTGGGGTGGCTCTGGATATCTTGATGTTGTGAACTCATGTGGTTATGAAAGTATAATAAACGAGCCCACACGTATTGGCCTCAGTTCTGCTACATGTATCGACCACTTGTTGGTTAAGGGTTTATATCTCCCGTGTGATCGGCGTCTTGATGTCCATTATACCTTACGCCAGGTGCATTTCTCTGACCACGATGCGGTTCACGCTACAGTTAGGCTGCCCGGTGTTGTTCCATCGGCAAAGCAGGCCCAGACAGCAGAGGGTTTGTTCTTTAATAGAGATAAATTTGTCCAACTTGTAAGTAACTGTGTCTGGCCTGAGCCTATGGAGGATATATGTATCGATGAAGCCTTTAAACAGGTTGTGGCACAGTTAAGTAACTGTACTCGGGATGCAGCGTCTACGAGACATGCAAATCCAGGCGCTGCTCCTAAAAGGCGTCGACCTTGGGCCTCTGCTGAACTGATTAAGGCTACAAAATTAAAGAGCGACTTATATAAGCTAACTCGTAAATTTCCCACTAGTCATTTAATAAGGCTCAACTACCGCGTTGCTTCTAGACGCGTCGTAAACTTATCAAAACGAGATAAGATTAATTTTTACAGTAGAGAACTGGACCGTTTAAGACCTAGAGCGAAAGATTACTGGCAGTATATGAATAAGCTGGCTGGGCGGGAGGCTGGTACTATAGATAAGATTCTTGTCGATGGCATTTATCGCTCTGTTAAAAACGGTGATGGGGCCCTTATTGCTGAAGAATTTGGTAAATTTTTTGCAGATACTGTGTCCGGGTTGACTTGTCTTTCGCCTAACCATACAATACCTACTACTGTGCGGATTACTCAATCTGTCTCCATTGTGTTCCTTGATATTACTGAGCAGGAAGTGAGAAGTGTAATCAATGCAATGCCCTCTAGTGGTAGTCGTGGTACTGATAATATATCGTCAAGTGACCTTAAGTTGGTTTCTGGCCTTGTTGCTGGTCCACTTGCGGAGGTATTTAATAGGTCAGTTTACAGTGGGACCTTCCCTAATTGCCTCAAACTTGCCCAAATTGTGCCAATTCCCAAGTCGGGTGATCTGACTAAAGTTAGCAATTATAGACCCATTTCTATCCTTCCTACGCTGGGTAAAATCTTTGAAACTCTGATTAAAAATAGGGTTATGGATTTCCTTACTAAATTTGAATTTTTCTCGAAACGTCAGTATGGCTTTCTACCTAATAAATCGACAGAGCAAGCTCTGGCGGGTCATGTGACGCAGATTGCCTCGGCTCTTGATAGTGGTCGTAAAGTCGCAGCTGTATATTTAGATATAAGAAAAGCTTTTGACAGTGTCAGCCATGAGCTACTGATCGGAAAACTGGAAAATTGTGGTATTCGCGACTTTATGTTAGACTGGTTCAAGTCTTACCTTAGTGATAGAAAGCAGAGCGTGAAAATTAATAGTAAGGTCAGCTCTTGGTTTGGGGTAAAATCAGGTGTCCCTCAGGGTAGTGTCCTGGGCCCCCTGCTTTTCCTGATATATATTAATGACTTGCTGGAGCTACCCCTCCATAGCTCCATGTATTCCTTCGCTGATGATATGGCCATTGTATGTGAAGCGGCTTCTGGCAATGAGCTTAAGTCAAAGGTGGAAAGTGATCTTCGGATGATTTCTGATTGGTTGGCGCAACATGGCCTCTCACTTAATATAGGTAAATCGAAAGTTGTATATTATGCCTATAAAGTTGTGTATGAGTGGAGACTTCCGATTAAAATTCACAAAAAAGATTGTTGTGGGGACTGCACCTGTGAAGAGCTAGAAATTGTTGAAAACTATAAATACTTAGGTCTAATAGTAAATGAAACGCTTACTTGGTCCGGCCATTGTAACGAAGTTAGGGGAAAACTGAGAAAATTAAATTACCTTTTATATTATCTAAAAAAATTTATTTCCAAATATCACCTTAGGCGCTTTTATAGGTCGGTTTATGAACCCATTCTGAGGTATGCGCTCCCCATCTGGGGTGGTTGCGCCCGATATTTAATCCGACCGGTCGAAGTTTTACAACATAGAGCGGTTCGGGCGATTTCGGGGGGAGAGATGGTAGGTTCCGCTACTGAAGCTTTCAGGGTTGCTGACGTTCCTAGACTTGGACAGTTATACCACTCCGGCTGCTGTGTCCTTGCTCGTGAACTGTTCGACATTATCAATCCTAGTACCCGCCGCTACAGCTCGCGACGTAGTGATGGTATTACCCTCCTAGCACCTAGATGGACTAAAGTACACTCTAGAGCCCAATTTGGTTTCAGGGGTCCGAAATTATTTAATGAACTCCCAATAAACATCCGAAGTTCGAGGGGTGCCAAACTACGAATGGCAATTTTGTCATATATAACATCTAGTTAGCCCCACACGTGAGATGAGTTGAGTCGCCCTGCCCTTTCGTGCCCTGCCCTACCTGTCTTTTCTCGTTGTCGAGATTTATTTGTTTGTTCTATTAATAATTTTCTCGATTTATTTGTTTGTTTTATTAATAATATCTCGATTTATTTGTTTACCTTATCATATATGTTATTAATTGTCTTGGTTTATATGTTTATTTTTATCAAATCTATTAATAATGATCCGGCCCCCCACTCGCTCCATAGCATAGGGGGGGTCGTCAAATAACCGTATGTTATAAAAAAAAAAAAATTTATTATTTACACTGAAATAAATTTGAATTGAATTGAATTATTTACTATAAATGTAAATGGCATGTTGACTCTTCCTGTTGACACTGTTTTACTCACATCGGCAGTTATACTCGATAGTTTCAGGAGCGTAACCAAGTCATAGAGCTGGAGGACAAGCCGCTGGACCAACACTCTATTTTAGTTGAACCTCAGCATAATTATAATGATAAATTTGAGGCTATTGAGCGTTACTCACGTCGTAATAATGTAGTTGTCACTGGTTTACCTATAGAAAAGGATGAAAATCCATTTAATTTAGCTTTAAATATTTGTAAAAATTTAGATATTAATCTTACTATGGGAGATATTGATGCTTGTCATCGGCTTCCCACTGCTAGAGGTCCTCCTACTTTTATTATTAAATTTGTGAATCGTCACTGTAAAGAGGCTGTTATTTCTAAAGCTAGAAAATCTAAACTTACGCAGGCGAGCTTTGGTGTTGGTACTAATAAACCTATGTTTGTAAATGAACATTTAACTAAGCTAGGTAGTACTATTTTTCGTGAAGCTAAGATTTTTTGCTGAAGCTGTGACCAGTTCGACCTGTTCTCTATCTATCCCTACGATGCAGGATGCCACAGATTTTAATCAGTCCACCTCATTTGTGTTCTATAATATTGCTGAGTAGGAAGTAAAAAGAGTGATTGATACGATGCCCTAGTGATAGTAGAGGTACTGATAATATATCGTCAAATGACCTTAAGTTGATTTCCAGTCTTATTACCGGCCCAATTGCAGCTCTGTTTAATAGGTCGGTGTGCAGTAGTGTCTTTCCTGATTGTTTTAAGCTTGCCCAGATTGTACCCGCTACCGAGGCTTTTCGGCTTGCTAATGTTCCTAGGATCGGGCAGTTATACCATTCTGGCTGCTGTGTCCTGGCTCGCGAACTGTTTAGCCTTATTGATATTAGATCTAAGCGTTATAGTTTTCGGCATAATAATGACATTAATCTTGTAGTCCCTAACTGGACCAAAATACACTCAAGGGCTCAATTTGGTTTTATGGGGCCAAAATTATTTAACGCGCTCCCTGCTGATGTGCGATGTAGGAGGGGTCCTAGGCTGAGGAGAGCTGTGGTGTATGCGATATCTGGTCAGCCCCACACGTGAGACGTGAAATAATCTACAGTATTGATGGCTATTGCCCGTCCTGCCCTGCCCTGCCCTGCTCCGCCATACCACCTACCATATTTTTCACTTTTGGTTACCTATGTCTTACTTTTAATATGTGTTGTACACCTTAAGTTTTTTGCATATCATTTATTTATTCATTTATTTTTTGCTTTGTTGTTGCTATTTGTTTTTTGGTTTTTTCATGGATTTATAGTAATAATAATCCGGCCCCCGCTCGCCTAATTGGCATAGGGATGCCGTCAGTTTGCTGATATTGAGCTGATGTATTTATTATTTTATTAATAAAATTGAATTGAAATTGAAATTGAATTATTATTATTATTATTATTATTTGGCATAGGGATGCCGTTAGTTTGTTGATATTGAGCTGATGTATTTATTGTTTTATTTTATTAATAAAATTGAAATTGAATTGAATTATTGTTATTATTATTTACTATAAATGTAAATGGCATGTTGACTCTTCCTATTGACACTGTTTTACTCACATCGGCAGTTATACTCGATAGTTTCAGTAGCGTAACCAAGTCATTTTTCAGGGGGCGGAGGGGATTTTGAAAAAAATCCCAACTTTCTGTAATGAAATTCCCAACTTTTTTGACAAAATTTACAACTTTTCTTTTTTTAAATTTGAGAAATGGTGTAAATTACAAAATAATTAGGAACAAATAAGCGCCTTTATGCGCAGTTTTTTCATGTCCATTTTAAGTTATACTCGTAGAGTTGGGCGATTAATAATCGATTAATCGGTAAAAATAATTTGAAGAATCGATTAATCAATTATTAAAAGTAATTGATTATTTTATGAAATCGGCCAATTTTCAGTTTTTTTTCCGATAATGCTTCGATATTTCTGAAAGAAAAAACTTTTTATTAAAAAAATAATCATTTTGTGAAGACATTTCTATAATACGATGAAATCGCCTCTCATCACATACCTCAAATATGCTTGTTTTTTAAATAAAAATTGCGACTAGGTATAAATACCGTCATTTTGGAATAAATGATTTTGTTATTGTAATTTATTTAAATAAATTATTTTATTTTTGTAATTAATTCAAATAAATTTTTTTTTTTATTATAATCGAACACAGCATAAAAAAAAAATGAAATTTGAGATTTTTCAAATCCTGAATATTTTTTCCAACTCCAAATTTTCTCCAAACTTTTAATAAATCTCCAAGATTTTTTTCAACTCAAATCTTTTTTCCGATTTTCTCAAAAATTTTTTCATTTCATTTTTTCTCAAAATTCATTTTGAGCCAAAAATTTTTCTCATGATTTTTTCAACCAAAAATCTTTACAATTTTGTTTCAAATTTGAATGCTTTTTTCAAAATTATTTTCAATTATATTTATTTTTTATATCAAAAATTCAATATTCATTTGAACTTTGGAAACATTTTTTAACGCTACAATTTTATTGAAAATAGTTTCAAAGTTGGTAAAAAATTGAAAAAAAAAATTTTACGTTGAAAAAAATTAGAAAACATTCTTGGATTGCGAGAAATTTTCTAGGAAAAATTTCAAGAAATTGAAAAAATCGATGGAAAAAATTTGAATTTGTGTAAATTTTTATTTTTTCCTTTATTCACTCTTGTTGCGTAAACGTTGTAACTACAGAGTATAGATAATATAAAAAAATCGATTATTTCAATAATCTATGTCCGATTAATCGAATATTAGAATAATCGAAATTCGATCAATCGATTACTCAAATTATCGATTATTCCCAACACTATTAATTTACATGTTGTAATTTGTCAGTCTGTCTGTCTATGAGTCTGTCTATCCATGCATGGAACCTAAGCATGATTTAATGCATACAACTGCACTGCAACCGTTCGTCTTTATTCGCGAAGTTGGAAATTTTTACGGTTATCGCGAATAGTCTGTTGTGCGCTATACATGATATGAGTTGGCATCAATTCGAATTTATTCGAGTTCTTATTTTCTCAAAAGAAATTCAAGTTCCCAATTTTAGCGTTCAACAATTATAAATTTCCCAACTTTCCAAAACACCTGGGGGGAAGCTCCCCCTATCCCCCCTTAGTTACGCCCCTGGATAGTTTAATTGATCTTGTAAATAAGGACGAATCGGCCGCGACTAAAGTGTGGACAAGTGCCGAGTTTTGGCCTTTAGTTATAAGGATTACTTGAATTTAGGAGCAAAGGTATGCATATCTGATGGTGATGCCAGCTCGGTTCCAAGTCCGTTAATGCAGTGTCATGAACACAAATACTTGGGAGTTATCATAGATGAAAAATTGACTTGGAGAGCGCACTGTGATTATTTAGTTAAAACTCTCTCTAAAGTGGCGTTTCTAATATATCATTTAGCAAACCTTGTTAATGCAGTGTCATGAACACAAATACTTGGGAGTTATCATAGATGAAAAATTGACTTGGAGAGCGCACTGTGATTATTTAGTTAAAACTCTCTCTAAAGTGGCGTTTCTAATATATCATTTAGCAAACCTTGTTAATGCAGTGTCATGAACACAAATACTTGGGAGTTATCATAGATGAAAAATTGACTTGGAGAGCGCACTGTGATTATTTAGTTAAAACTCTCTCTAAAGTGGCGTTTCTAATATATCATTTAGCAAACCTTGTTAGTACACAGCATCTTAGAAAATTTTATGTGGGAGTTTTTGAGGCCGTTTTACAATACGCGATCATTATCTGGGGAGGGGCAGCGAAGTACCACTTGAAAAAAATTGAAGTAATTCAAAAGAAAGCCTTAAGGAGGATTGGAGAATTCCAGTATAGTGTTGGGTCAATTGAGCTATACTCTAAATTGAGAGTGCTCGGAGTCTCCCAAGTTTATAAACATGCACTGGGATGCTATATTTATAAGAGAAAAGACTCTTTTGGTTGGGGAATTAAGAAGACTAAAACCCGAAGAAGGGAGAGGGTATAATTATTTTTAATTATTTTTAATCTGTTTCACCGCTCGCCAATAGACATAGAGGGAACGTTAAAACGAACATGTATCTTTTTATTATCATTGTTACTATCGCAAATACATATTTTGCAAATATTAGATGGTAATGAAGAAATGTTGGCTAACGGTTTTCATAAGTTTTTTTCTGTTATGACTAACAAGCTTTTAGAGAAGGGTTGGATGGGCTCAACGCATTCTACAATAGAGCTGGGAAGGAAGGAGGTAAGGTCTTTTGGTTTTGTAAAATTCTCAAGGTCAGAGGTTGCCGGAGCAATTTAGGGTATAGTAAATAAGGATAGTTCTGGAGGGGATGGATTCACATTTTAAATTCTGAAAAATAATATTTCCTTCTTGGTTGATCCCTTAGTATATTTGTTTAATCGTTTGATTTTGGAGGGTAAGTTTCCCACAGTATTTAAAAGTACAATTGTCACCCCTATTTATAAGGAGGGAGAGAAAAACTTGATGACAAACTATCATCTTATTGCTCTTCTTTCGGTCTTTTCAAAGGTGCTTGAAGCCTGGGTGAAAAAATGGGTCTCAAGTTATCTAGAAAAAATTTCATTCTTTAGCGAACACCAATATGGGTTTCTCCCAAGTAGTTGTGTGGACGACGCTTTGGTGTGTCAGGTGAAAGAGATCCAGGGTTGGGCCTTTGACCATATATGTAGTATATGGACCGCTCGAACTCCGATTAAAGCAATGTTACGATACTCAGCCAATATAAATGAAAGTCGCAATTCCAAAAATGCATCTGCGCATGCACGAACTAATATTTATTATTTTTATTCTCCTCATCTTTTTTATCATTTTTTAATCAAATCAATTGCGATTTTTTTATAGAATTTATTGAAAAGCCTAATATTTCAAAAATTTTGTTTTTTTGGGCTTTTTAAGAAGTTGCATCACAAAAAGAATTTCAGATTCGAATTCAGTGACTTCAAAAACATATAGTTTAACACAAATGAATGACTTATTTCTTTAAAGCCCAATATTTCAAAAATTTTGCTTTTTTTTGGCTTTTGGGGCTTTTCAAGAAGTTGCATCACAAAAAGAATTTCAGATTCGAATTCAGTGACCTCAAAAACATATAGTTTAACACAAATGAATGACTTATTTCTTTAAAGCCCAATATTTCAAAAATTTTGCTTTTTGGGGCTTTTGGGGCTTTTCAAGGAGTTGCATTACAAAAAGAATTTCAGATTCGAATTCAGCGACCTCAAAAACATATAATTCAATATGCATAAATAATTTATTCCCCTGAAGCCCAATTTTCCAAAAATTTGGACTTTTGGGGCTTTTTGAGGGGCGGAAGGAAAAAACTAATATCAAATTCGAGTTTAGCGACTCAATTAACATGAGGTACGCCTATTTAAAAGTAAAAAAGTTACATTTTCGAATTTTGTCCACCTAGATTTGCAATCGGTCCTACTGCGCGACGTCTAGCTACCACGTTCGTCGGTCATCGGTCTACTTTATGCAAAGAATTGACGTCACGTCTACAGTGTGTTCCGCGAGGGTCTGATTTTTGTGACAACAACATACAATTGTCTATAAAGATTGTTGTAAAGGATATTTTTGAAAAAAAACTTTTGGAGTGCTTTTCTGGCATATTAGACTATATTTTGTCGAAGTTTCGAGTAAGTCAGAATATCTTTATATATTCCCTATGAAAACCATTTTTCAACCCTTCAAGTGGTTAATTGCTGGATCAGCATTCTCCACCACCCGGTTTGTGTTATGTATTTTTATCGAAAATTGTCGTTGTAACTTTTAACTATTCGATGTAACGTTTTATAATAAAGCGGTGGTCTCCGCCATCGAGCGCTTCAATTTTGTTTTCACGAGTTCAAATATTTAATAAAATGATCGTTTGTTACGTTTGCAGGCGGGGTAGGTGAAGGGGTTAACTAATCACGGTACAACACAGCATAATGTGAGCACAATTCATTCCTAAAGTTATGGGTGTTGAATCGCATTTCGGGGTGCTGACGTACAAATGATAATTATCTAGTTACATTTATGGGGAGGGAGTTGGGGTAGTTTGCTAAAAAAATGACGACACAAGGCAGCACAACGTGAGTACAATTCACTCCAAAATTTACAGTTCTCGGAAAGCATTTTGGGGGGCAGTTCGTAAGGAAGTCCACTTCATGGGGGAGTGGTGTCAAGGTTAGGTTGGTAAGTAATGGTGGCACAACGCAGCACAACGTGAGCACAAATCGCTCCAAAAGTTATAGTTCCTAATTCACATTTCGGGGGGCTCGTCCTCAATCAAGTACCCTTTCTGTACCCCTTAGGATAGTGGCACAATGTAAACTAATGACGGCACAACTTGTATGCAAAGTTTCAACACTCAATTCGCACTTGGGTGGTTGGCATTTCGCCAGCCCCCCTCCCACCGTTACGTTCTCGCAAGGGGGAGCACAATGTGCATTAGTGACGGCACAACGTGACACAACTCGAGCACAACCGGTACACAAAATTTCAACTCTCAATTCGTATTTGGAGGGGCCCGACGTAATGTACCTCTCTTGTTGAGATTGTTGAAAAATAATAAAAATGTTAAATAAATATTGAGACCTTGCTTTCCGAGCATCCTCAACTAGAATATAACTTACTTATTTATGTAGATACTTCATCACCCGATAACTAATATTATCATAAACTATTTCAATACTATTCAGTTTTTTATCGTTGTTAAATCGATTTTTCATCATTTTTTCATTATCTGATTTTTAATTGCACCAAAACTGATAACATATTTTATTCGTATCGAACAAAGTTGAGGTACATATTACCCTTTTCATGATAATTCCTCTCTGTAATACAATGATGATGAAGACTAGTTTGGTGTAGGCTACAGTTCATTCGTTCTTTAATTTTAAACTAATTTAATCTAATTTCAAGTAGGAAATAAATTGCTTATAATGTTCCCGCCTTTGAAATTCATTGCAGGCTTTATGTTAAGCTTTGTCATTATGTATTCTGTTACTATCGGTGAGTAAATCAAACATGGCTCATGAATTATTTTTCAAAATAAAAGGTTCAGTCTTTACTTACACTTAGCGAAATTACAGCGGATGAAAATCACAAAAACAAAGAACTAACAGTTGAAGAGAAAGCAAGTTTGTACGATGAATTGAAGCCCAAATATGATGAATTGAAGTCCAAATATGATGAATTGATGGATTTGAATAAGGAATACAAAGAAATAATCGAAGACTTTGTTCCCCGTAAGTACAAAATTTCTGATTGGTGCTATAAAGGTGTCAAGTTTAACTACTTGACAGATAAAATTTTGACATATTCATGTTTTATTTTTAGCGTATTTTGCTGAAGCCGTCCGCGTATAAGAAAGGCAGTTAAAGAAGAAGTTGATCGTATGAATTCACGCTAAAGGTTAGTGTAATATGCACATGTTCATAGCAGTGTAGAGAAGTTCTTTTTTTAGAGTTCTTGAAAATTTGGGAGCTTAGCTTTTTCGAGAAATATAACTTATGCCATACTTAAGACCTTTTAGTACAACCTTCAGTAAAGTTTTTTTTGAAAAATATGAGTTATATATTCATTTTAAGACCTTTATCTCATACACGAGAATTTAAATGATAGAATAAAACTAAAAACTTTGACATAGATAATTACAAATCATGATCAAATATTTTAAGAATAAATAATGCATATTATATTGTAGAAACAAATTTTATTAAAATTCAATATCCTCGTCTTTCTCCATAATAAAGTTATTTTCTTTCAAATCTGCTGAACCTATTAACTGCTCGAAGAAAGAATGATATTGAGAGGAATTAATTTTTGATAACATATATCTAAAATATCTTTCTTCTTCTTATCAGAAATTGGAACTAGCTTGGAATATTTTTGATTTAAGACATATATTTTGTTTGTTTTTTTTTTCTTGGGATGGGAGATGAGAACAGCGGAAAAAGGCGTATCTTCATAATCACATTTTATGAGAACAGTGCCTGAATTGCTTTTAATAAATTTCAATCTTTTTATGAGATTTCAGTTAATACATTCTCCTATCACATATTTATCCATATTACTGCTACACGTTGAAGTTTAGAGTTTTTTCAAATCATAAAAATCAGGGAAAAACGATGTATGGTTTGTTTTTCTTCACTACTTTGAATACTGTAGGCCATTCTTCAGGACTAAATATGGAGAGTTTTTTTGGCGTTTTCTATCGTGGAATGCATTGAATCACCTCCATTTGTGTAATATGCCTACTTTCTAAAAATTTTAATTCAATCGTATCGAAATTTAAGATTTTGTGGGTGTATACCATTAAGCATGCAATGTAGCGATTACGATTTTGACCACCACAACAAACAGAATAAAAAATTACATGTTTTACATTTGTGGCAGTCCATTTAAATGGATCCATAAAACCGTACCGATTTCATCTTAGCCTCTCATTCCCTCACATTCATTCCAAGTATAACAGCTAGTAGCCATCATTACTCCTCATATCGTATACTGTTAAATTATATGTTGCAAATTTGCGACTGTAGTAGAAGTTGAATACCAACTGCAGGTCAAATGTGAAAAATTTCAAATTTTAATTTTTTTTAGCCAACTTCTTATCTTTGTTCTTCATCTCCCTTGATCTAATTTTATTTTAGATGTATGCGTATTGCGTATTATATTTATCTTGTTACTCGAAACTCACTCGAAACACTCCAAACTCTTTTTTTTCGAATGTTGTTTCACTCCAGCAATACTGGCGTTGTTTCTGATAAAATTTGGATATGATTCGGATTTAAAAAAAAAATCATATACATAGCCGGGAATTATGTGATGATGTATTTTTAAAATAGATTCACACAAAAAAATTATGTGATTATCTGTATTCATCGAATTTGATCCCATCTTAAGATGTTTAATTGCACTAATAATATGCTTATTGAATCCATTTTAATATTTGATTCGAATTCGAGTTATCACTCAATTTATCTTCATTTCGCTTTCAATCTTATTATTATCAAACAATTAGTGGTGGTATGTGCTCCACTCACAATTGTCTAATTATTCTCGGTCGTTAGGTAGCTTCTATTTTTGGTGGAACTTCATTTCTCCAGTTCCATTCTTCCAAATTTTGGCCCCATTCTTGGATTTTTCTTTTGTCAATACAATTTTGAAATGGATTTGATTGGGACTTAATTTTGACCTTAATTCCTTACAGTTTTTGTTTTTACCTACTTGTGAGCTTTTGAACCCAAAAAGGGGCCTCCAAATACCTCTTTTCATGCGCCACGTTGGGTGCCATAAGAAATAATGTGTGGTATCAGAGCATTATCATCGTGGAATATATAATAGGATGGAAATGATAACAACCATACATTATCCGGTGGCCACGCTGAGACCAACCTTTCTAATTTTGGTACAAGCATGGAACTTCAGAATTTGGGTAACAGTCAAAAAGAGGTTAGAGTTTTGTTTTAGCAGCAGCATCTTATAGAAATAAATAAAAATAAAATTGGGCTGCTATGAAGAAAAATATTATTTAATTTAGATAGGCATTATGCCTAGGTGTAAAACCTAGTGTTTGTCATTTTGCTACTAGATGCGGATTTGATTAAATTACAACATTAAAAATAGACTCCAATTACCGAGAAAGAATACCCATATATTTGAAAAAATTGAACACAACGTAGGTACGACTATTATTAGTGAAAAATCTACAAAACTTATCTTTTTACTTATCTTGTAAATGACGAATCACCATCGATTACTTATTATATAGGTATAAATTCTATACGCGTTTCTCTTGTTGGAATGAAAAATAAAATGAAATCTAATTTATAAAAAAAAAAAAAAAACAACTGGCTTAAAATCTTAAGACTTAGGTACATATGTTGGTCATTCTAAATTTTCGCCAAATATTAACAACTTATTTTTTCGTTTTTCAATAATTGTAAAAATGAAATTGTTTTGATAATTATTATGTGTATACATACCAAGAAATGACATCTATGCTTGGTTAAGCAGGAAAAGCCATATAGAGGGAAAGGGGGCTTTTATTTTCCACGACGAAGAACGCTGTAACCATGACGAAGGATAATAGCGTAATAAGTACGGTATTTTTCAAAATTTATGTGAACACAGGGGCGTAACGAGGGCATTCTTCAGGGGGGAGGAGAAAACCAAAAATTGCCAACTAATACCATGAAATTTTCCCAACTGTTGACCTTTTTTTTTTTTTTTTTTTAGTCTTCAAAAATTTTAAAATAGTTGTAATAATACTGCTACGCTAAAACTCCAAATTTACCAACTTTCCAAAAGCCAAAGGGGCTACGTCCCTGGTTGTGTGCTATACATGATATAAGTTGGCATCAGTTCGAATTTATTCGACTCCTTATTTTCCCAAAAGAAATTCCAAGTTCCAAATTTCAACGTTGAACAATTATACATTTCCCAACTTTTCAAAACACCTAGGGGGGAAGCTCCCCCCATCCCCCCCTTAGTTACGCCCCTGTGTGAACACTGCAATAGTCAAACGCATATGGTATGTTTGGTTTCAAAATTAACCTTCAAAATTAGAAAAACGAAAGTAATTCCATAAAACTTACATAATTTTTGACAAAAAAATTACAATTAAAAATGTATTTTCAACTCGATATAATAAATCTGTTGATTTCAAAAAATTATATTTAAATTCGAGAAAATAATCGAAAATGTAATTTTTTTAATTTTTAGTGACTGTTGGGGGAAGGGACGAACTTGGAAACCCTATTTTAAAAATTTCAAAATTTCCATTTTGGTTTTTCAAGATTTCCGCCAAGAGAAAAATGTTGAGGGCAAGGGAAGGTTTAAGGTTCATTCCCCTTTTTATGTTAAAATTTTATCATATAGGGAACGCATTTAACACTATAGATGTTTGAGGTAGACAAAATTCGAAAATATTATTCTCTTTCAGTTGGCGTGAAGAAAAAGTCAATACGATTTTTCTATCGATAGTTACAGTGATATGAGAGCCGCGAGCAAGTAGGGGCGAGAGCCCATAAGAGCCACACTTTTTAGATAGCAAGAGTAAAAGCAAGAGCTGAAAAAATGAGAATCTCTAAACTAATGGGAGCAAGCGAGCCAATTAACTCTACCTAATTATTTGAAGAGTCTTCATCATGAGATGTAATCAATATGACGAGAGCCTGAGTAGGAGCTAGAGCCAACAAATTTTTAAGGCTCTCGGCTCTTCTATTTTTTTAATCTCTGCAATGTGCAGTATAAGTATGCAACATTTTGTCATTTCCATTTTTCATTTTTGTAAAGTACAAAAGAAAATTAAGGTCTACGCCAGTTTTTGTACATAGCACCAGTGGAAGCAGTACATTAGGACTAATTATAGATAAACATGCTCATTTTATACTTCATAAATACTTTTTTTACTTTGTTAAAATAGCTAATGAAAGAGAAAAAAACGTTTTTGAGAGAAAATTAAATCTGTTTTTTGTTTATAAGTTTTTATGTATACGTATTGGAGTTGGACTTTGGAGTATTTAATTTTTAAGTGTTCACAGAGTTCTGTTCTTCTATTTCAGGTTTTTGAAAACAAAGGTAAAAATACCCAAATTATTTTCCGTACCACTAATCAGTTACACGCACACAAAAACATCTGGATATAAGCCTTCTGGAGAACATCCCGGGATTCCTATAGATTATAGAATGCTTATGGATGCTGGAACCAACAAGATATGCTCCCAAGTGAAGCATGTATTATTGTAGCGGCGCGAAAAAATATTATAATGAAACGAATGTTTTAAAGCTTCACCTAGATAAATTAACGTATTGCGACCCATGGGTACTTATTTTCCGTACCACTAATCAGTTACACGCACACAAAAACATCTGGATATAAGCCTTCTGGGGAACATCCAGGGATTCCTATAGATTATAGAATGCTTATGGATGCTGGAACCAACAAAATTTACTTCCAAGTAAAGTACGTGTTCTGCAGCAGCGCAAAAAAATATTTTAATGAAACGAATGTTTTAAAGCTTCACCTAGATAAATTAACGTATTGCGACCCATTGCTACTTATGATTGGAGATAGCCGTAGAGAGATCGTCAATGTTCTTATACCTCACAAGGGTGGTTACTTTGGTGACTTTTACATATTAACAAGCGTAGAACGTGAAAGATTATGTGACTTAATAAAATCCACACATGCATTACCCAGAAACGGCCCGATTCTTTCACAACATTTGAATCGGGCAATTTTTGGGTAATTCATGTGCGGATTTTAATAAGTTACATAATTTTTTTCGCTCATCGCTTGTTAATACGTAACAATCACCAAAATAACCATGCTTGTGAGGTACACGCACATCGACTACCTCTCTACGGCTATCTTCAATGTTAAGTAACCATGGATCGCAATACGTTAATTAATCCAGGTTAAGCTTTAAAACGTTCGTTTCATTAAAATATTTTTTTGCGCTGCTGCAGAACACGTACTTTACTTGGAAGTAAATTTTGTTGGTTTTGAGCATCCTTCAGCATTCTATAATCTATAGGAATCCCGGGATGTTCCCCAGAAGGCTTATATGCAGATGTTTTTGTGTGCGTGTAACTGATTAGTGGTACGGAAAATAAGTACCCATGGGTCGCAATACGTTAATTTATCTAGGTGAAGCTTTAAAACATTCCTTTATTGCGATTCTTTTCAAAAATGTAAAGCGTGAACGGGCTCACATTGTATATTTGTGTCATTTTTTAATGAAATATCATTAAAAATCAAAATAACGGTGAAGATTTCTAAGCAACATCACCTGAATTTCCTGATTCAAAACTCTTTGTGTATTTATATCATTTATAAAATATTCAGTTATGAAAAATTGAAAAAGTTGTGAAAACTCATATGACTCGTCATCTTTTGAGTTTAAATAAATATAAATTGAATATAAATTTTAATTATTTTAAATTTTTTACTTTATTAATATTTTTAGATATAATTTATTTTTTTAATTAAATTGATGTAACATGGGATTGTATTGAAATTTTTAGTTTTATTAGATTTGGTAAATTTAATTTATTATTTTTTTTTATTGCTAAATTATTGGACTGGTTGTATAATCTGCTATTTTTTCTGATAGGCAGGGTATTCATTATTACTATGTGCGGATTTCAGTAAATATAATTTTTCATGTACATTGTGTGTTAATGAATAAGAATCACCATAATATTGCGCTTATGATGTCTTCAATAACGAGTATCCATTGATCGCAATATGTTATTATCAAGGTCAAGTATTGAAACGTTCTTATCATCATAGTATTAATGCGCATCTTTGAGTATTAATATAAATTATAGGTATGGACAGAGAATAATATAGTGTCCAGTGGAAGATCTGTAGAGCGCGCGATTTGGACTAGTTGATGTACCTTTTTGACTATGTAGTATGTAGTAACTAGTAAGATCTCATCAATGAAAAAAAAAATTATCAAAAAAAGGTTTACTGGAACTCAAACAAATTCAATACTACAATATTAGTAACATCACAAAAATACAAAGTTTTATAATTTATAAATGTAAATTAATCTTTACCATATTTTTGTTTGAAATATTGATTTTTATTCTGAGACTAAACTTCGGATGGATAAGTAGAAACATTTATTTGATTTTTCAACTTCGATCTATCTGTACAGTTACAATAAATCCATAAGAAGCTAATTTGGAATTAAGAACTGATGCAGTGAAATGTGAGTGAAAGAGAGCACAAAGTATTCTAAAAATTCACATATCAAACTTCGAACATAATAAGAGAACATTATTGATGGTTTTTGAAAAATTTTATAGACTGATATTAACTGATATTTTGTGTTTCCATGTTCTGCAAATTAAAAATTAACAAAACTACACTCAAAGTACCAATAGGTGATGAAATTTTGTAATAAATTGTAGATTGAATTTACTTATCTGATATTATTATAATGAAATCATCAAATATAAATTATAACTAATTAGCTAATAAGGGCTTTAAAATTTTCTCGATAAAAAGTTGAAATTTCAATCTTCACACTAACGTTAAGTTATCAATAGCAGTGTTTTGTTATGGTGTTATAGTTCACCAACTAGTTTAGTTTAGCGCGCTCTACAGATCTTCCATGGCATATACGATAACCTCACATTTTTCTCTCTCCATATCATTCATATTATTAATACTCAAAGATGATTAGTGGTATTTTGAATCATCACTCGGTGACTTGGAAAATAAAAAGGTAAAAGATTAGTTTCAGAAAAAAATAATGAAATACAATTATTGAATGTTCTAATAAAAATAAAAATATTACGCAATTTATTCCAGTTCATGATGTACAGGAAAATAGAAACGTTTCTGAGGTACGGAAACGATTCTCCGCACCACTAACCACTACACATGCACACCGAAAAGTTCATAGTTGGTAAGGAAATTGAGCAAATATCAAAATAAGGTGTATTTCAATAGGCAACCTATTCGACAATAAATGATTACTTTTATTATTATTTTATAATTGTAGTAGCGCAAATTAATGTGATGATAAAACAAAACTAACAAAACTGATAACTAGGCCAACTTTCAGTTTTGGTTAGCCTAGATTTCATTTTCTGTTAGCCTAGTTACCACTTTTGATTAGCCTAGTTTTCAATTTTTGATAAGTACATAGAAATTTGAAGCCAAGACTTCAAATGCAGTGAACCATTATTAGAACTCCTTGAAAAAAAAAAGAATAAACAATAAAACAGTAATATAGGAAACAAATTTAATTCATATAAATTTACAACAGAAATCAAAAAGGTAATCTACAAAAAAAATGTTAATACTAGATCACAACATCAAATTATTTTTTTATAGGTAGGTAAATTTTGAAAAACATACACCTCACAAATACGAAGCCATTGATACAAAATTATATAGAATAGCCGACTAGACTCTTTCATTAAAATTGGCGCATCAGTTATCACCCTATATAAAGACTACACTTGTAATACGAAAGAATGAGCTGTCGCCAGTGAATAAAATCGTTCTTTCAAATGCAAATATCAACCTTGGGTGTAACAAATAGGTATAGAGTATAAAAAATTTTGCGCATTTGTAATCCCCTGAAAATATAGACACTGTAATTCGACTGATATACATGAATGTAAAAAACATCTATTCTAATAGGAAATCATAAAATAAAAAATAGGTACGCAATTATTGTCTATTTGCATTGATGATTAATTTATTTACAAATTCAGACATTTTGGATATTTGCTGCATCATTTTACATTCAATTTTGTTTTTTAAGATAGATCATGGATCATTTCATTGACGACCATTTACCAAATTCTATACCGTCAATTTCTATGTACACAAGCACATAACTACTCGTAGGTAGGCAATTCAACTATGGAACTGATATGCTACATTTTTTTTTTGGTCCACGAAGACATGGTAATTTTTGAATAAGATGCGCGGTAATTGAAGATATATGATACGATGTTGCCAGCTTCGGCAGCTTCGCTTTGATATGTCGCATTTTCAAAGTAATGGTAATTTTGTATCACGAACATACGTTTTAAAAAAAAGTAACAACTACAAATACACTTTAGTGATTAAATTTTACAAAGAGGTACAAAGACATTGATCCCACAATTTGCTAAATACTATAAAAACCATATACCACAGGTAAAAATAGAACAAATAAACAACGCAAGTACGTTAAACAATTCGGCGATTTGTTTTAAATTAATCTTCGAATTTCGTCTTCTTTACATATGTACATGGTAACTTTTAAACGATCCTTTCAGTTTAACGTTTGAAGCTCACGATCTACTTGCATAGACGCATTCTTAGCCCGATGGCACAATCTGCGGACTAATTTTAAACTCCTGCGTACCCGTTGGTCGATTTTTGATTCATTTTGCGAGAAATTTCGAAGTAAAAGTCGACAAATCGAGAAATTAACCGTAGAATCGTGATCTACGAATTCAAAAACGTATATATCGATACCAAACACGATATAATTTGAATGGAAATCACGCGAAGAAAATACAGGCGAAATGTACGAAAGAAGTAGAAAAATTGTGAAGAAGAAAATTGAAATCAAGTAAATGTACAAAATAAAATCCAAACTGTTAGTAATTGAAAAATACATAAAAAAATCTAAAAAAAAGATCGAAAACTCGAGAATAAAAATTAAGAAACCTCGAAAATAAAATAAGTCTTGGTGACATAGGTATGGTAAAGTTTGGCAACATGTTGAAATCGAACGAAAACAAACATTCATTAAGATCATTTATAAACGCCACCAAGCCATCCCGAATCAAAAACCGACCACCGAGTGAAACTTTAAAAATGAAATCAAACTTTACAACGACCAGCCAGTGAAAAAACTAGCATTAGAAACAAACAGGTAGAGAAAAGAATGCGGGTGAAATGTGGGGCGAAGAACAAGATTACTTATTTACGAGCAACGCTACTACGCCTTCGGCCCCACATTAGATGATATCATACGATCGTCCCTTGTAACTGATCGGTACTAGAGCTAACGCCGGCAGGCGGTGTAGGAGAACCGTGATGCGAATGAGGCATTTGCGAAGGCTGCGGTGGTGGCGGTACAACAACCAAACCAGTATTACTCGCTATACTTGGACTGCCTACTTCCTCGGGTGGCGTAACCTTTAAGTCTATGCTACCATTCAAGGCGATTTTGATAGAATTCGAATCGCTCGACTGTAACTAAAAAACCATTATGTCTTACACCTCGGTGAACTCATTGCTCCAAGAAATTGGCAAGTTTACCTGTATACTAGGCCTTCGCTCGGCCATCATACTCAAAGGGTAGTGCGATACGCCGAGCTCTTCTAAACTGCTTTTCAGTGGCCCGCTGCTTAGTCCTTGGCGGAGCGAGTTCGAACGTCTTAATAATATGTCATCGATGACGCGTAACGAATTCGATCTACCTCTTAGCGAAGAAGCCACTGTAGGACTATCCGGTAACGATAACGAGTTCGATTTCGTCGTCACCAATGGTGGTGGCCTGTTCAACGGTGAAGGAAACCCCAATCCGGAACCGCGTCTTGATCCGAACTGTTGAGTTTGCGAGCAAAAGCTGATATTCGATTTTCGGCGACTGTTGTGCCTTTCGAAAGTTTTCTGAGCGCTGAAAGGACTAGGTCGCACGATATATCTGTAACATCAATTCCCCCCTCGGGGTTCTTATATGTTTCACAAATCACTACCTTTTCACCTAAATGTCTCAGAGATGGTCAGGATCACAAAAAAATGATCTTAGATCAAATCATAAATCATTGATTTGAAATAATCTGATCAAATGATCACCAAAAATATCAAGATTAGATCGCTTCTTTTTTCTTCATTCAGTACAATAAGCAAAAGTGTCGTCATTCATTCTCATATTTTTTTATCTTATATTGTTCGATATTTGGACTGCATTACGCAACAATGTTATAAGTGAAATGAGGCGCCATAGACTTGTTCATCGATATTATTTTTGTTTTTAATGAGAAAAACTGGTAATGAATGAAATCATTCATGTTATTTAAATAATTTCAAAGACAAACAAGCGAAATTTGTTCAGTTTGATTGACTGGTTTTGTTATAATTTACATTACATCAGAAACTTGATGTAGTTAAAGTTTATGGCGCCTCATTTCACTTAGAACATTGTTGCGTAATGCAGTCCATTTCTGAAGTATCAACACTGTTGTACACAGAAGATGAAATATTACAAACTAATACATCGTGTTTTCGTTTTCATGACCAACTCGCAAAACAGGCCGAACAACACAAGTTGGCAACACCGATATCAACTGATAATGCTCTTTGTAATGTGAACACAAATATAAGCATAGGCACATAGGCCCACCATTTTGTGTTTATACTATGTTGCCAATACTTCAATTGTTTGCCCTTTTATTCGAGTTGGTCGTGGATGTTGCCAATAGTTCAGTTGTTCGACCTGTTATTCGAGTCTATACCGGGTGACTACCCCAAGCGCAAAAATCTTTCCCTGATAGAAATAAATTATGTATTTGAATGATGTTAGCAAAAATAAATACCATAAATAATATTAATTTAATGCTTAAAAGCGTTTATCAATGAAACGCAAAATTTTAATTCATACTTTCGTTGTCAAACATGCGTATCTGTTTTGAATTTTTTCACCTTTTAGCTAATTTTTTCGCTTGGGTGCTCGAATCAAGTAGTCACCCGGTATGTCCAACAATCTAACTGATCTTAGCATCGCCACAATTTGCGGCTGTATCAAAAACTATTTTTCAGCTGAGTTCTTAACTAAAAAACGACAGCTATTACAGCGTACCTGATTAGGGAAGGGAAGGTCAGGGGAGGGTAGGGTCTTCAAATCTTTTTATTTAAAGTTGAAGCTGAACATTTGAAAAATTTAGTGAGGAATTAGTTTGATATTTAATACCTAATACGTAATTTCTATATTCAAAGTCGGGAAGTTTAAATTGAATTTCAAATAAAAGTATTTTCTAATTTGAAGACCAGAAGACCAATAAATGTTAAAATCAGTTGGAGTTGGATACAGTAGGTATATATTCAGCATTGGAAGATAAAACGGCCAAATTATTAACTGTTTAGGCTTCGTAAAATATGAATTTATCTGCACCATCTCATTAATCATATTTACGAAAATTGTTGTACATACAGCGGTAGTATTTATATCGTGCGCCCGAAAGAACCCCATACAAGTAAAGCACCAAATTCCCTTTTGTGATGGCTTGAAATACTGTTATGCTACATCACTGACTATAAATACGTTGTGATTTGTTATGGTAGCAAAAATAAGTGTTACCAACATGTTATGTCTATTTGGTTGTTTACTAAAAGGTAATTTGGCGCTTCGCTTGTAAGTGGTTTTATTGGACGCACGCTATAATTGTACAAATTATGAAATGAGAAAAATTATCTTTGATTTTTTTTCTTGAATTCCCGTGATCTGAAGATCAGATTAGATCTCGGAAAAATCGTGATCTTTGATCTAAAAATCATGATGGTTTCCCACGCGTACTTACATGATGTCCCCTTCTTCTAACTTTAAATCACAGCTAGGATTGATAATCACGTATGACAAGCTGCTACGTTTTTCGCTCACATCGTCGTAGTCGATCGGCGGCAGATTCAAGCTGTCCATTCGCGAACGCACTAAATTAGCAATTTCCGCTCTTTCGATCATTTGATTATGATTGTCTCGCGCGTCGTCGTGCATATTTATGGAAAACTGAAATAAATCACGATCATTTTACATAAAGCTGTCGAGTGTGAATTTACATTTACACCCCTACTGCAACAACACCACATCTCAAAACACGTCAAATAACCGAAACTCAAGAAAATTGCTTTTTATTTGCGCGGTAAATAACGAAATACAAATTCAAATTCATTTTTTTTGTATTGATCCTTACTAATTTTTCACGTTCTTTCCAATGTTAAAGGCAGATTTTCGTAACGCAAATTATTTTTAGTAGTTTTTTGAGATGTGGTGTTTTTGCAGTCAAGAATTTTTTTTTTGAGATGTGGTGTTGTTGCAGTAGAGGTGCGATGTCCTATTCTCAAACCTATTCCACTTCTCTTCCTCATCTCCGAAGCAGACGTCTCTTCTCGAAACATCAAACTAACATCAATGTATTCAAATCTTACCGAATTGGCGCTCCATACGATACAACTTGACTATACATTAAAATACTATTGATTCAAAGCGACTCACCACAGAGCTATGATTTCGATGACAACTTGGAAGGCAGTTAGTAGGTATAGGCATGTAGGTATCAGCATCCGAATCCTAATAAAATAACACATGCATAGAAAGCTACGTAAGTAAACTACGAAATGAATAAATGATATTTATGATAATGAGGTACGGCCCAATTTTCACATAAATGGAATAAAAATGTCATGCTCGAAATTAAAATAAAAAAAAAAAAACAAAAAAACTGAAACGTGCTATTTGGAAACTTATTTCAAATGAAGGTAATGAATATCTGAAGAAAGTAATAGATATAATAAGCTTAAAGTATAAAAACGCAAAAATCTAAATTTTCAAGGTCATCCCCAGGGTGCACAACTTTTCCCGCTCATTTCCGCCCTTTTACTTTTTTAGGCATAAATTAACTTATACCAATTTGTATACAATTCTCATACCTCCGATTGTTTTGTCGTATTTCCATCTTCTTCTTGTACACACTAATAAAAATAATATTCCGTTAAATATTTACGCATTGATATTAAATATCTAATGTACGAATATCTTGACAACTTAAAATTACATATGACGTTATATGGGATTATCGTCAATTTCATCCTTCAGAGGCATCATTTTAGGTACCCTCCGATGGCGTAATGAAGATGGAAGAAAATATTTCTAACTACATAGATGAAGAAATACCAATAAAAGCGTAAACATACTTTTAACATAGAGGATAGATAAATAAATGAAAAAC